>JAAEAF010001363.1:0-143486 GCA_011037195.1 Triatoma infestans | reverse complement strand
CACAGAGCAAATAACAGTTGATACACTCCTCTCATACAGTCACAGTATTCTCCTTTCATACTCACTTGTATTTTGTGCGGATTTTCTCAACAATCGATCCATTTTAAACTTCGCATACTAACTAGACAAATAAATACATATCAGTTGTTGGGGTGGTTGGTTTCGCAGAGCTGGAAAGCATCAGGAACATTTTCTGTGATAGACTGCTTCTTTTTGTGGTCATCGACCGGTTTCCGGGCGTTCGCCCATCTTAAGGATCCGTTTGTCAGACAGTGTTATAACACAGACTTGTACTGTATAAAACTGTATTTGCTCTGTGCAAGTTTGTGTTATCACACTGTCTGACAAACGCCCGAAACTGGTCGATGACCACGAAAAGAAGCAGGCTATCACGGAAAATGTCTCTGATGCCAAATACGTGTCACTTTAATTTGTATCACAGTGTATCAACTGTATTTGCTCTGTGCAAGACTATATTATTACACTGTTTGACAAAAGCATCCTAATGATGGGCGAATATTCGAAACTGGTCGATGACCACAAAAAGAAGCAGGCTATCACGGAAAAAATGTCTCTGATGCTTTGCACCTCTGTGGAAACCAATTCGCAGCAACCAATATATGGTTTTTACCACCTACATGATATGATATACACATTAGAAACATTGACAGAATTTCAAATTTGTTGAAAATTGGTTTTTTTGAGTTTTTTGGAATTTTTTCAAAGAAGGCTCCAATGATTTTTTTTTTTAAACTTGGAATGCTTTGCTGCATAGATAGAAACGTATCATTTTTATTTGAAACTTCTCCCTCCCTCAAAACTAGAGGCGTTTAACATCAAGCCGCGCAGGTATTTTGGACCAAGGTTAGGGGGGGGGGGGGGGTAGGCTCTTTTTTTCTTTGTCGTGTTATATTTATGGTTTGAATCTGTGCTGACAGGATATAAACAAGAAAAGACTTAATGGATAAAAGAGTATCAGAAGAAGGTTTTTATGGATTCAAGTAAATTGGTATGGGGCGATAATGTGTGTCTTAGATGTATGTTTCTTGCTTTTTGAAAAAAAAAAAGAAGCAATAGACTGGGAAGCTGGGTATACATGGTTATTGAAGAGCGGTTTGTGCCTGTACCCATGGGATATGTTAATCTTTCAAGTATGGGATAAATATGTGTAAAAGAAAACGATAGTATTTTAGGGTGTGTGTGTGTGTGTGTGTGTGTGGGGTGGGGGTATACATGACGATTTTTTTTCCCCGATATCAAGTTAAAAAGACTTATAGCAGAAGTTGTTGTGTGTTCTTCATTCCTTCCTTTTTCACTCAGAAGTCTACTTTAGAGAGGTAGTCCAAGTATTTGTGTGCGTGTGTGTTAACTGGGAGGGGTTCAAAGCTGGGGGTGTTGTTTTGATATGGGAATTCTTTATGTAGAGTTACCGTTAGATCTGTCTGTCTGTCTGTGACTGTATTTGTTTCTGTCACAAACGTAAAAAAAAAAAAATCTGGTGTGAAACACTCACCCGACTTTCTCTTACAGCTGCTAATACAATTTTCGAGAAAATTCCAGAAAGCTCATTCTGTAAGAGGAAAGCGTAACGCTACCGTTCCCTCAAAATCCCCCACCATAAAAAAAAAAAACCACAATTTTCCCCAGCAAATCATTCAAATAAAAGTGATAGGTATTTGTGTGTGTAGATAGTATACGTAGTTTAAAGAAAATCGAAAAAAAAAATGCAGTACAATTGTATTTCCCGACAGGCTTGGGGTGTATCTCAGGGTTCGACTCTAACACCTATCTTATTTTCCGTTTTCATTAATGATCTCCCAATAATCCATTCATCACCAGCTTCTATTAAGGACTGGATAAAAGACCAGCGTGCGCTAATGATAGGAAAAAACATCAAAGCAGAGGCAGCTTAAAATTCATCATTAAAGGATATTTACTTAAATTTACCAGGGACCTACTGAGTTATAGCCGAAGGGATATAAAGCAAGTTGTAAGCTGAATAGGCACATGCACCAATATACTACTTGCAGATAAAGTGGTATGCCGATTCTGCAAGTTTGAGGAGGAAATACTGGTTCACATCCATTATGAGTGTGGCAGGTCTGAAGAGGACCATGGTTTCTTCAACTGGGGACATGCAATCTTGGAAGCCATGAGCTTCATGACAGAGCCACATTTTCAGCTTTGCTGGCCTGAAAGATGTCCTATAATCTTCGAGGATCCACAATAGACCTCTTAATGTAGGTTCACAATGGAATGAGGCTCGTCCTACCCGTTTTGTAATCTAATCATCTCTATGCAGATGATTTACAGATTTAACTTTCCTCCCACCCCCGCCCATAGGCGAGTTCATAAACTCGCAAGAGCTACTCTGAAGCTGCAAAAAAATCTGAACAGGATCAGCACTTGGATCGCTGCTAATAAACTACAGATGTTGGAGGAGACAATTACAAACCTACCGACCGAAGCAGGTAGAAAAGAATGATTATATTGTACAGAGCCAATAATGAACAAACATTTTGACGTCTCAGAATTTTAACGTCTCAGATTTCTCATAACCACCTAAAAATAATGTCTTTCAGAAAAACATTTTCAAATAAAAGTGATACGTTTCTATTCTATCCAGCAAGCATTTCCCCCCCCCAGTTTCAAAAAAATCGTCATAACTGTTTTCGACAAAAATTTCCAAAATAAGTTAAAAACCTATTCTGAAAAAATTGCACTTTCGTTTATAAACCGATATCCTTTAAATTTGGAATACTGTCAATGCTTCTAATGTTTTTTTTTTTTTTACTAATGCCGAGTCACTTGGTGTTCAGCCATTCGACTCCGAGCAGTCCAATAAATCTTTGAATTAAAATAATAAGTACTGGCCTGGCTATCAGACAGCTGTCGCACATCTTTTAGAGCCTCACAATCAAATAAATGGCTACCTCTCATATGGACCTCACTTCCGCATAGGCAACAATCCACACCAATACGGTGCAAATGGGCCCGGAGATAGTCGTGCCCTGTTGCAGTGTAAAGCATGCAACCGCTTCACTTCTGGGCAGATTGTGTAGTAACCGACCTTCTGGTGTGCTCAGGATACTCCACTGTTTTTCTCTGGCCTGTTCCTGTAACCACATCCTGCTTGAGCCTTTCTATCAGGGTTCCTCTTGGCCACGTTGAACTCTATTGAAGTCGTTGGTTACTCTTTCTTCGATCCCAATTTGGCAACCTGGTTTGCTTTCTCATTTCCCGTTATTTCGCAATGATTAAGGATCCATTGCATAAAAATTTCCCAGCCCGAAGTAATGAGACTATCCGCAAGAAGACGTCCCTCCAGAATATTATGAGACTTACTAGGGATGTGCCTTGTAAATGCCTAAATTGCCGCTTGGGAATCAACAAAAAGTACTGCTTTCCCAGGCCGTTGTTGTTCTAGTCTTTTTAGGGCCAGAAACATTTGAGCTCTGAAATTTCAAAATCTGGAGCAAAAACTCCAGCACCTGCATTTCCTCTAGCGTCTACATGCTTCTAATGTGTATTCATATTAATACAGGTGATAAAACCATATACTATATTGTAGTGGTTACTTTAGAGGAAAGCATAACGCTAATGTTCCCTTCCCCCAGAAACCCCAAAATTAATTTTCCCCTAGAAAATGTTTCAAATAAAAGTAAATAATAGATATTTATGCGTGTGCATAGTATACTAAATTTTAAAGAAAATCATTGAAGCCATTTTTGAGAAAAAACACGAAAAAACTGAAAAAAAAAAAAAAACCCATTCAGTAAAGGTTACACCACTTTCGGTTTGACAGATTTTTTCCCCGAAATCTGCGTGTACGATGCGGTGATAGTGCCTAATTGGAATATCAAGTTTGATCTTCTTGGGACTTTTCATTTTTTTTTAAGAAAAATTCGGTTAACACTCACATACTGGCATTAACTGGAAACAGTTATTTTTTCTAAGCTCAGTGGACTCAGTGGACTCAGTGGACCCACAAAACATGTATTTCCGATGAAAATCCCTTAATTTTAAAAATTTGCCAAAATCACAATCGTGTTTATAGAAAGCAAAAAAAAAAAAAAAGCGTGCCTATAACAGAAAAGTACTAAGCGGTAAAAGTGGTTGATAGGTATAAGCAAGGTGGCTTAGAGTACAACCTTGTCAGACACCGTAGAAGACCTACTTGAAACTCCTTAAGAACCCTATCTAATTTCCGTTCCAAGTTCTTCTAACTTAATACTACAACCCTGCACCAACTCCAGCCAAACAAATGCTTAAACTTCTAAGTTCCCAAAGTCTCAATTAGTACTTTAGCCCTATATCCCACCCACACTCTAGTCACAGGATTTTCCTTATCTTTTAAGTCTTCAAATACAAAGCCATAATTTCCACCTTTTTTTGTTTGCTCTCACATCAAATTGGACAAGTGTGAAATTTGCAACTTTGTTGTAGCGCAACAGTATCATAAAAAAATGGTAACATAATTAGAATTAAGGAAAAATCATTTTTTATGGAGATTTCGGGGAAATTATTGCACCTCTGTAGAGTCGGAAGATTATAATTACAATTTGAAGGAGAGTTTTCTTTAATAGGACCCAAATTCGGGTCACGCTCCCAGTAAAATGCAACGAAATTTGTGAGGCTCAATTGTAGTCTGTACTGTTTTATAACAGAACTGTCTTCGAGTTGACCCCAATTTTGGTCACGCTCCCAGTAAAATGCAACGAACTTTGTGAAGCTCTGTAATGTTATAGAACTTTTTAAGCTTCCCTATACAGTGCCAATGCTATGCAATATATGGTTCTACTATAGTTGTTGTGGTTGGTTTCGCAGAGCTGGATAGCATCAGAGATATTTTCCGTGATAGCCTGCTTCTTTTTGTGATCATCGACCGGTTTCGGGATGCTTTATGTCAAACACTACTATCTTACGATCATTCAGCTCGTATTTTATCATTTCTTGTCAGTAAATATTTCACAGCAGCCTACGGCTGACAGCTGACAAGTGTTATTTCGCTCTGTTATAAAGAAATAAATATAATAGTAAGATAGTCTGGGTAATTAATTATTAAGTAAATCTCCTACAAAAAAAAAACGTAGTTTAAGTTACACATCCCCACGTGTTGGATGTTTCCATTTTTAAAGGGTACAATATGACCCTTTAAGGACTGAAACAGGTGTTTTCCCACTCAGAACCCCGCCAACATCCCTCTTAACCTAGTTAGGCCCTAAGAAAAACATATTAAGAACTAGGGCGAACGCCCGCGAAACCGGTCGATGACCACAAAAAAGAAGCAGGCTATCACGGAAAATAACTCTGATTTGGTTCTACCACTCTACGTAATAATTGTATACATTTTAGAAGCATTGCTAGAATTCCAAATTTGAAGGAAATCGGTTTACCGGAACTGCCAACTTTACTAAATAAGTTTTTGAGTTGTTTATTTTTTAGGAATTTTCTCAAAAAAACGACTATAACGATTTCCTTTAAACTTGGTATGTTTACTGCATAGACATAAACGTATCACTCTTTTTTATGAAACATTTCCCTCCTTCCTCAAAAAAAAACAAACAAAAAAGAACTGGTTTCCAATAGTTGTATAGCATTTGTAGCGTTAAATTTCAAATATTATATGCAGTTTGGTTGCGCTCTACTGGGCCAGAATATATTCACTTTTTTTTTTTTTTTACTTGCCAAGGTTAAGTAGGTAGGGACTTATCCCCACCACCCCGTCAACTTGCACCAGCTACAATTATGCATTTATTTTTTAAATTATTTTATAAATTTGGTGTGAAGCACACAAACGTTTTTCTTACATAGTTGAGCGGCGGCCTTATGTGGTAGCGCTCTATGTCAAAAAAATTTGACAGATGACCCAATACACCCTTCTTCCAAAATTATTTTTTTTTTTTTAAATAAAATAAAAAATCGTTGGGAACCATTTTTAAAGCAAATTGTAGAAAATTGAAAAACTACTTTCAGTAAAACGCACTTTCTTATAATCCGATTTTCTTTCAAACCGCCAGATTTAGGACAACATATTTAATTCCTAATTAATATTATTTAGATAATTGAATTTACTTTCTCTTACTCCCTAGTAAGAGGGAAGTATTGTAATCGTGTCAAATTTACCAATATCGAGTTTTCACCGGAAATATCCGTTTTGACGTCACCTGTGTCCAAAAAAAGTGGTTTTTAGCAAATGGTAAGTGAACAGCATAGTTCAAAAACGAGAAATCGTAGAAAGTTAAAAGTTGATATTCCCGTTTAGGTATCACCGTGAGATCTGACAGTACGTTATCTGTCAAAATTCCTCTATCGGAAGTACCCACTTTACAAGTTGATTTTTTTTTTTACTTTTTTGCGTTTTTCTCAAAACTGGTTCCGACGATTTTCTTTAAACATGCTATATCAACTACACATACAAAGAGCTACAACTTTTATTTGAAACATTTCTCTGGAAAAATTCATTTAAGGGCAGTTATGAGAGAGGGGCGGGATTAGGTTTTCATCTAAAGTGCAATTTCAGTTTATTACACAATTCTGTCGTCTAAGTAATGTTAATTAGAATTGAATATGTTGCTGAAATTTTGAGTTTGAAAAAATCGGATAACCGGAAGTGCGTTTACTTTACCACCTTTACTAAATGATTTTTTTCCCACTTTTTTGCGATTTTCTCAAAAATGGCTCAAAGGATATTCTTAAAACTACGTATATAAACTAAACATACAAAGATCTACAACTTTTATTTAAAGCATTTCTCTGGGAAAATTCATTTAACGGCACTTTTAGGGGAGGGGGAGGGTTATGTTTTCCACTAAAATGCTATCATAGTTGATTATACAATAATTCTATCATCCAAACAAAATTAATTAGAAATAAATAGATTTGCCGAAATTCCGAGTTTCAAGGAAATTAGTAAACCGGAAGTGCGCTTTTACTCAACAGTTTCTTTTCAGTTTTCGACGAATTTTATCAAATTTGGTACACAAACTATAAAATTTGTCAATTTTGAGAAACTGGAGTAAGAGAAAGTTGTGTGAGTGTTTAACACCGGTTTTTTTTTTTTTTTTGTAGAAACTCACAAAAACTGGAAAAAAAATATATACCATTTAATAAAAGTGGCACTTTCGGTTGATGGAATGTTTTGCCGGAAATCTTCCGTGTGTGATGCTGTGGTTCTAAACGTGTATACCAAGTTTAATCTTCCGGTAAGTCTTTTTCCGTTTCTGAGATATTCTTTTCACACACTTCTCACACACATACAGACCATTTTCTAAAAACGAATTTTTTGAACTCAGGGGACCTCACAACCGGTGAAAATCTGGCACGATCGCAGTACTTCCTTCCTTTTACAGTAGTTACAGTAAGTAGCAAGCTATAAAATAACAAGTTGGAAAGAAAAGTTATAAAACAGTAAAACTAATTACAATTACATTTTTCGTAATTATTAATTGTAGTCACAATTACATTTTTATCCAACTGTAATGTATGAGATATTTCATACGCCCTCCTCCCCCGCCCCACGTTTATGAATCATGTATTGTCCAATAATTTGTTTTGAAACATATGTCTTGTTTCGGGATAAATTATATGTAATTTCTTTAGTTAATAGTTCCCACTGGTATTGGGACAATGAGTTTGCCCTTCTTCTTCTCCTTGGATGGGAAATCAAGTAGCACTCTGTAAACCCTTGTTTCATTAGAAACGCAGCAGTGTAAACATTCCGTTGTATCAATAATTTGTACAAGTGTTATAGAGCAATACAATTAGAGATATATATATATGTGTGTGTGTGTTTGTAAGAGGGAAAAGATTGTGTTTTGAGTCACCATGGGTCTTTGGTGGATGGTATGGTGATAAGGGGGCCGGTTTTCGCTTATTTACTAGTTGGGACTCCAAAGCTGAACCCCTTTTTCAAATAAATCCATATAATACTGGAAGTATACGAGACCTCCCACCCTTACAGTGAGTCAATTCCATTCTTTGTCTATATTTTGACAACCCTACCAATCTCCCCGGCAATCGTTTGTCCCGTCTCAAAATCAAGATCAAGGAAAAAAAGAAGAAAGATACTTTTATTTTGTCCTAGGACAATATACCTTGAAACCGTTCCGAGCACCGTCTAATATGTGGGTTCCAGGTAAAATCTTTTGTCAAAGAAGTGTTCAAGTTAAACTAACTCTGTCGACGTTATAAAATGGGTATCTGGTTTATGTAAATGGGTGGAAACCTGCACTTATTTTCGTTTATTTTTTGATCTCCACTTATGAAGAAACCATATTTGTACGGAAATGAGATGGGACTGCAGTGAACGATGAACCAACGACAGGATCTGGATATGGAGAGAGGATTGCGGTATCATCCGCGAAATAGTATTAGTTGATAAAGGCAAAGCCTCGTTCCTCCACGACCTAAACTAAGAGGTCTATTATGGATTCCCTATGGTTATACAGCACATCCTTCAGCTTCATTTAATCAGGTCCATTTAATCCGGCCTAGCAACCGCTGAAAGCGGCTCTATCATGAAGTTCATGGCTTCCAGGATTGCTTGTTCCCAGCTGAAGAAACTGCTTGTCCTTATCAGGCCCGCACACATTGACACACAAAAGAATATGTGTACCGAGCTTTCTTCCTCAACCTTGCAAGAATCAGCATAGAGAGTTGTCTTTAGTGCATGTGCCTATTCAGCTTGCAATACCCAGGTTAATAAATTCACTGTGATAGATAAATGTCTCTTAAATAAAGAATTTAACCTGCCTCTCTGATGGTGTTCTCTTCCACCATTGTATACGCAAAGGGAAGGAGGTTCTCTCCTACCATTGCAGAGGATGAGTGAGAGACCAAACATGTATGCAGCAGCAGTTTTGCTGGAAGGATTATGAAAAATCTTTCGGGGTTGAGGTATCCTCATTTCAAGGAAAAAAAACCTCTCGGATGATGACGAGAGAGTGCGAATGAGATTATATATATCTATATGTGTGTGTGTGTGTGTGTGTGTGTGTGTGTGTGCGCGCCCTGGATTGAGGCGGAGTTTTGGTTAACAATTAGAAGGAGGTTTAGGATTATATATATTAAGGGACGAAACAGTAAAATAAGGGGAAGCTTGCAGGACTTGAGTTGGCGTTGGCCGGCGGGGTGGGGGGGTGGGGGGTGGGGGAAGAAAGCATTCACTTGTAATTACAGTTATTAATCAAACGCTAGGAAACACATTTGGAGTTTATACAATGTAGCATGTGCAAACTCACGCAGAAGGCCTCTTATTAAACAAGGAATTACCAGCTTGAAACTACTCCAAAAAAGGGGTGGCGATATGTGGTGGGTCCTTCGTACAGCAATAGTGGAGAGGGGAGGATGATGGTCTATTCCAAAATAGTTGAACTGTGTATGTTATTAAGTAGTAAGAAGTCAAAAACAGTAGTTTGGGGGATGCTTTGTCACGAGGGGGCGGCGCCCCCCGACACCCAGCCAATTTTCAGAGCTAAACCCGGTCTCCACAATCAACTTAGGCAGACCTCTTTTTTACTGTCTCTTACTCCTAGTAAAAGGAAGTATTTTAATCGTGTCAAATTTACCGATATCGAGTTTTAACCGGAAATATCCGTTTTGAGGTCCCCTGAGTCCTAAAAAGTGGTTTTTAGCAAATGGTCTCTGTGTCTGTGTGTGTATATGAACAGCATAGCTCAAAAACGAAAAATCGTAGGAAGTTGAAATTGATATTCCCGTTTAGGTATCACCACGGGATCTGAGAGTACGTTATCTGTCAAAATTCCTCTATCCCAAGTACCACTTTACATGTTGTTTTTTTTACTTTTTTGCGTTTTTCTCAAAACTAGCTCCGACGATTTTCTTCAAACTTGGTATATCAACTACACATACAAAGAGCTACAACATTTATTTGAAACATTTCTTTGGGAAAATTCATTTAAGGGCTGCTGTGGGGGTGGGTTGGGGTTAGGTTTTCATCTAAAGTGCTATTTCAGTTTGTTAGACAATTCTTTCATATAAATAATGTTAATTAGAATTAAATATGCTGTTGAAATTCCCGAGTTTGAAAAAAATCGGATGACCGGAAGTGTGTTTACTTTACCACTTTACTAAATGATTTTTTTCCACTTTTTCGCGATTTTCTAAAAAATTGGCTCCGACGATTTTCTTGAAACTTCTAATATAAACTAAACATACAATGATCTACAACTTTTATTTAAGACATTTCTCTGGGAAAATTCATTTAAGGGAACTTTTAGGGGAGGGCTGGGATTTTATATTTTTTTCTCTAAAGTGACTATACAATTCTATCATCCAAACTAAATTAATTAGAAATAAATAGATTCGCCAAAATTCCGAGTTTCAAGAAAATTAGTAAACCGGAAGAGCGCTTTTACTGAACAGTTTTTTTTTAGTTTCGCAACGAATTTCATTAAGTTTGGTACACAAAATATAAAATTTGTCAATTATAATTTTGAGAACTGGAGTAATAGAAAGTTGTGTGAGTGTTTCACACCAGATTTTTTACTTTCTCTTACTCCTAGAAGGAGTGGTCCCCTTAATACGAGAAAAATATTTTTAGCGAATTGATCTGTGTGTATGTGCATACAATACATCTTGGATGTTTTTTAGGATAAGTTCCAAAACAATTCCAGGATGTTCCAAACTGACAATAAAAAAAAAACAAGCAATTGATTTAGGGTGAAAACCGTATTGAATTTAATTGAGTAAATTTAGATTGATGGATGATACAGTAATGAATAAGGAAGATAATAAATACGGCATTAGATTAATGTTAGAAGCTGTTGTCAAACCGTAGGAAATAGTGAAACACTTGACAAGTCTTGACAAATCTTACTCCTCTCAATAGTTATATATAAAATTAAAAAAATTTCTTAAAATTTCAAATTTGGGCTGCTATGTCCTTACATAGGAGTTTACTATAGGAGCTTATATAGGACCTTACATAGGAGCTTACCATAGGAGCTTATATAGGACATTACATAGGAGCTTACCATAGGAGCTTATATAGGACCCTACATAGGAACTTACCATAGGAGCTTATATAGGACCTTACATAGGAACTTACCATAGGAGCTTTTTTGGGACCTTACATAGGAGCTTACCATGCAGATGGTGGGGTGGAGGGACAAGTGCCAACCTACACCAACCGATGCAGGTAGAGAATGATTTACATTGTATAGAGCCCCAATAATATTAAACCAACACATTTGAATTATTAACTACGATTAATATATACGGATAACTAATTTTCTTTGGAGATTTGTAATTTAATCCACGCTCCCGTCAAAATAATCACGAAAACCTTGGTGTCAAATCTGACAGTGGTTATATCTAAACGGAAGAATATCAAGTACTAAAGATTCAAATGATAATATTGTCTCTTACACTAGTAAGAGAAAGTTATTAAAAAAAAAGAATTCGTGTGAAACACTCACAGGACTTTTTCTTACTTTTCTTAATGAGGCTTATACCCGGGACCTCTTTTTGTACAGTTTGTGTGACGAAACATCCATCCATCTTATGAGAGATTGCTAGGAATTGTGAGAAAATTAGGTTTTAGGCAACTTTTGGGTCCGTACAAGTTGTCTGTGGAAGAGCTTTGTTGATTTTTGTCATAGAACGCTCAGGTATTATTATTATTATTATTATTATTTGTCTGTGGGGAGGGACCAAACCTTACGCTATCCAAAACCCCGTTAGGCCCATATAGCTAACCCAAGAAAAACAACAACAAACCGGGTCTAGAACAAATATCCAGATCCGGATCTAATCCATCTAAGATTCACCGCAGTCCGAATAAATCGGACAATAACCTTAAGGGGAAATAGCCTAAGCTCTTCCACAGACATCCTATTCAGACCAAAGGTCCTAAACCTAATTTCTTAACAACGCAGGCAATCACTCATAAGATGGATGGGTGTTTCCTGCTCTGTCTCACAGACTCTACAAAATAGATCCGGCATGAGCCCCATAATGTAGAGATGTCTCCTTAAACCACAATGTCTAGTAAGGGGGATCCAACCAGATGCGTGACAGAGCTCCGTGAAAGACACAGCGACGTCTCACTAATGGCCTTGTCCGGACCCCTGATGAGCATTTTGGACTGCCGAAAACCAACTGAGCTCATCCATAAGGATGAATGCTGTGAAGCTGTCCATGGTATACAAGAATATCGTATGAGTGTTTCACATCTATTTTTTTTTTTACTTTCTCTTACTCCTAGTACGAGGAAGTATTGCCGATCGTACAGTAAGGTCAAACTTGGTATTCCATTTAGGCACTACTCCCGCATCAGGACAAGAAGTTTTCGGGCAAAATCTATCAACCAGAAATAGCGAATTTTCTTTAAGCTTCATATACTAGAAACATACATGGATGAGCACAGTGGGTTGTCAGCAGTCTAAGATTAGTGAAACGTTGCTGGGTCTTTCGCAGGGATCTCTTTCAGGCATCTGTTTGGATCCCTTATTAGGGCATTGTGGTTTAAGGAGACATCTCTCATGCCCGGGACCCATTTTTGACAGTCTGCGTGAAAGAGGAGGAAACACCCATCCATCTTATGAGAGAGGAAATTACGTTCAGGACCTTTGTTCGGGACAGGTTGTCTGTAGATGAGCTTATAGGCTATTCCCCTTTTGAGGTTATAGTCTGATATGTTCGGACTGTGGTGAATCCTTAGTTGGGTAAGACCCTGGTCTGGATTTTTTGTTATAGACCCGGTTTGTAGTTATTTTTCTTTAGGTACCTTTTTAAGGGGCCCAGTGGGGCTTTGGATACCGTAGGGTTTTGGTCCGGGATAAAACCGAACATTGTACTGAAGTCCCTTAGAATTCTTCAAATTTTTGCAAGAATATATTGTTCTGATGTACCTCTTAGTTGGCTGATCGGCCGGGGGTATCATAATTGAACATGTAATAGAGCACACAAATTCTGTATTTACAAGATAGCCCCTGAAGAAGACAAACAATGTTTGTCGAAACGTCGGGCCATTAATAAAAAACACTTTAAAAATGTTTTTAGTGTTTTTATTATGATCCCCCGGCCGATCAGCCAACTAAGAGATACATCAGATCATTTCTAACGGCCAAAACTTCTACAATTGGAGATATATAATGAATGGCGCAACTCTTACATCTTCGGAGTCATAATTGAACATGTAATAGAGCACACAAATTCTGTATTTACAAGATAGCTCCTGAAGAAGACAAACAATGTTTGTCGAAACGTCGGGCCATTAATAAAAAACACTTTAAAAAAAATTTTTTTAGTGTTTTTCTTATGATACCCCCGGCCGATCAGCCAACTAAGAGATACATCAGATCATTTCTAACGGCCAACAACTTCTACAATTGGAAGAATATATTGTATATAAAAATGGTAGCCTAGATGTAGTTTAGAGAAAAATTGGCTGGAGTCGATCATCCTCGTGATAACCACTTATTACTCGTCTCACGTGACAATCCCTGGTTACAGAGAATAACACTGTCAATGAATTAGGTAAAGACTTGCAGGAAACCGGAATAAACTAATGGATCATCAAGGTTCTGGGGATTCGAATCTACAACCTTTACGAGGCATTGCAAATACGTTACCCAGTGAACTAATCCTAACTATTTTTCTTTTGAACTTTGGATAAAATTTTCCCAAGATTTCCCCCACAACAAAAAGCAAACTGTATTGTTTTTTGCTTACCAATTGTTGACTTGTAGAATAGTGAGTCCTGTATCCTGCGCCAATTGCTTCTTCTGGTCTTCCGAAGGGTAGGGATGCTGTAACAAAGGAAAAAATGGAATATTAATTAAATTTTTCCTCTCTTTTTCTCGTAGTAGGAGTAAGTATTGTAATCGTGTCAAATTTTAATCTAACTTTTGGTTATTCATTTTCTTCAACTTTGGAATTCTATCAATGCTTCTAATGTATATAAAACTGATGTGGTACTTTAGAGGTTCCCCCGGAAACTCCCCAAAAATCATTTGTGTGGAGGGACCAAATTCTACGCTATCAAAAGCCACCTACTCGGTCCCCATATAGTTAACCCGACAAAAAAACAACAACAAACCGTGTCTAGAAACAAATATCCAGACCAGGGGGATCTAACTCCATCTAAGATTCACCGCAAACCCGAAAAAATCGGACAATGACCTTAATAGGAAACAGCATAAGCACTACCACAGACATCCTGTACGGATCAAAAGTCCCTGGAACTTAATTTCTTCACAACCCAAGCAATCTGTCATAAGATGGATGGTGTTTCCTCTCTTCTGACACGCAGACTCTACAAAAACGGGTCCCGGGCATGAGCTCATTATATAGAAGAGAGATGTCTCCTTAAACTACAACCCCCCCCCCCCAGTAAGGGATCTAACCAGATGCCTGAAAGACATACAGCGTTCACTAATAGCCCTGTCCGGCTTACCCTAATGAACATCTTAGACTGCTGACAATTTGACAATTCACTGTGTTCATCATATGTGTAGATTAGATTAGATTATAAAACTGGGAAGGCAAAGCTTCATTCCACTGCTAGACTGCATTGAGAGATCTATTGTGGATCTCCTGGGATTATAGCATTTCAGCTTTGTCTTCTTAATAGCAAAGCTGAAAGTGGACATGTCCACAGTTGAGGAAATCTTGTCCTCATCAGGGCAAGGATGTGTACCGGAGTTTCCTCCTCAGCTTTGCAGAATCGGCACAACGCTTTGTCTGAAAGTAGTGATTTGTGTGCATGTGCCTATCATATGTGTGTGTATCTAGCATATGAAGTATAAAGAAAAGTCGCACGTCTTGTTGATGAATTTTTGCCCAAAATCTTCGTGTCCTTTTGCGGTGGTAGTTTCTAAACTGGAATATCAAGTTTATGCTTCCGGAGATTCGCCTAAAATATGATTTCTTTTTCTCTCTTACTCAAGGGACCAGTTTCAGTGGTAAAAGAAAGTAATAAAAATCTGTGATGTAAGATGTAAAGTACCATGGTAATATTGGGTTTTGTAAGAAATGGTTTTGTTCAGAGGGAATCAAAATGAATATAAACCGTGTGTAACGATCCAACACAGCGAGCTCAAGAAATGTGGAATGGTGTTTAAGTGGAAAGTGTTAAAGTTTGGGTAAAGGTGCATGTGTAGTTGTATGCAGTTGTGGTGAAAAAAAAAATATAGGAGTGCAACACCCATCGCATTATGCAAAACACCCTGCTTTCTTTACTAACACAAGATAAAAGGGAATGTACAAAGCAACAGAGCCTTGACAGTAAAAACTCTACTCTAGCAATGGTTCTTCCGCTTTTTTCCATTACCCCTGTCTCTAGTGTTTTGGGTACACGTTTTAGAATCTCGGGGTATGGGGTTATTCCCACAAGGGGTAAATACCCGAAGACATGCCCCCTATTATCATATACCCAACTACATTCTAGGCTATAGAAATTCCGTTTTAACACACCTTTTTTTATAACACCCCTAGGCTAATTTTATCACTTCTTGTATTAGTTTCTCTTTTTTTTCACTTCCGGCGATTTCAGTTTCCCTATTTACATGACCAAGATTGTGAAACAGTCACACAACGGATATTTAATTATTCTCACAAAAAAAAAAGAAGTTGAATTAACAAATTACTAATTTGTTTCTGTAATGGGATCCAAGTCATTATAGATTCATAGGATCCGAAGAGTGGAGAAACACAAAAATGTATCAATTTAGCTGCTCGCTACCTAGGCCAAACTACGGTGGGAGACTCTATATATATACAGCCGAGCTATCTTAGTTGATTTTACAATTCTACTATTAAAAAAAAAAAATGAATTAGAAATAAATAGATTGCCAAAATTCTGATTTTTAAGAAACAAATATTTAGAACCGGGGATCTAACCCAACTAAGATTGTTGTGGTTGGTTCTGCAGAGCTGGAAAGTATCAGAGACATTTTCCGTGATAGCCTACTTCATTTTGTGGTCATCGACCGGTTTCGACCGTTCGCCCATCTTCAGGATGCGTTTGTCCACAGTGTGATAATACAGACTTGCACAGAACAAATTCAGTTTACACACTGACTAGCCTTTTAAATGTATTAAAAACTAAACTCTTAAACTAGGTCAATAGGGGTAGGGTGGTGATACCTGAGTGGCAAAAGGAACACGTGTTTGGGTTTTTAAAGGGGGCATATTTCCTTAAAATGAAAACATCCAACACGTGGAGGTCTTATTATTCTGGTTATTTAGTTGTAACAGCGTGAAATAACACTGCGTCATCCGTGTGCTGCTATGAAATAGTCATTGACAAGAATTACGAGTTACGAGATAATAATTAAGATTACGAGTTATATGATAATAAGTTGTATGATCCATCTAAGATTCACCGCAGTCCGAACAAATCAGAGATAATCTTAATGGGAAATAGCCTAAGCACTTCCACAGACATCTTGTACGGACCAAAAGTACCCTGGAACTTAATTTTCTTACAACCCAAGCAATCTGTCATAAGATGGATGGGTGTTTCCTCTCTTCTGTCAGCGGACTCTACAAAAAGGGGTCACGGGCATAAGGTCCATTACATAGAGAAGTGTCTCCTTAAACAACAATGCCCCAGTAAGGGATCCAACCAGATGTCTGAGAAAGGTCCTTGTGAAAGACACACTAATAGCCCTGTCCAGGAACCCCAATGAGCAACTTAGACTGCAGACAACCCACTGTGCTCATCATATGTGTAGATTAGATTAGACTGAAAAACAGGGAGGGCAAAGCCTCATTCCACTACGACCTGCATTAAGAGGTCTATTGTGGATCCCCTGGGATTACAGCACATCCTTCACCTTCGCTCTCTTAATCAGAATATAGAGGGACAGTTTGAGAACAGTTTAAGACCAGTTTACATCCAGTTAGCAATCTATCTACCTACCTACCTTCTTATTATTCAGCCAGCCTGTCTCTTTATATTTCTCTTGCTACCTAACTTCTATTTTACTGTAAAGTCCTTACAGTTTATGTGTTCTCTCATTATGGAGTGTTCAACTTATATTCTAGTTTATCTCTCTTTCTCATATCCATTATATTTCCAAGAATAATCTACAACATTATTTGCATTTATTTTGTTATATCTGACGTTACAATAGTCTTATTTACACAGTATGAGTTCAACGGTTTTCCTAGAATAACTTGACAATAGAAAACATTTGAGAATACATGTGCATTACACATTGAGCGCAATGAAGTTTGAGTGATTAAGAATCATTCATATGAGAAGTTATGATTAACAATCCATTGCTGTAAGTTTTGCACAGGCTGAACGAGGATTTTCTATGATGAACTCCATTTTATTCGGACAAAAAAACAAATCGCCTCGAAGTGAAAACAATGTGTCAAATCTTCTAGTAATATATTTGATAGGACTTTTCCATTGGATCGTTGGAGACTGCAGTGACTCAGTTCAATTGTGGCTAAGAAATGACCATTTTACTTTGTCTTACTCCTAGTAAGAGGAAGTATTTGTAATCGTGTCAAATTTTCGATATCGAGTTTTCACCGGTAATATCCGTTTTGAGGTCTTCTGAGTCCAAAAAAGTGGTTTTTAGCAAATGGTCTGTGTGTGTGTGTTTTTATATCTTAACAGCAGAGCTCAAAAACAAAAAACCGTAGAAAGTTGAAACTTGATATTCCGATTAGGTATCACAATGGGATCAGACAGTACGTTATCTGTCAAAATTCCTCAACCGGAACTTTACTAGTTGTTTTTTTGTTTTTTTACTTTTTTGCGTTTTGGCTTCAACGATTTCCTTCAAACTTTATTATATCAACTACACATACAAAGAGCTACAACATTTATTTGAAACATTTCTCTAGGAAAATTCATTTAACGGCAGTTATGGGGGAGGAACTGGGGCGAGGTTTACATCTAAAGTGCTATTTCAGTTTATTACATAATTCTATTATCTAAATAATATTAATTAGAATTGAATATGTTGTTGAAATTCCCGAGTTTGAAAAAAATAGGGATAACCGGAAGTGCGTCTACTTTACCACTTTACTAAATGATTTTTTTTCCCCCCCACTTTTTTGCGATTTTCTCAAAAATGCTGACGATTTTCTTGAAACTTCTTATATAAACTAAACATACAAAGATCTACAACTTTTATTTAAAAACATTCCTGTGGGAACATTCATTTAAGGGCACTTTTAGGGGAAGATTGGGGTTATGTTTTTCTGTAAAGTGCTATCATATAGTTGATTATACAATTCTATCATCCAAACAAAATTAATTAGAAATAAATTGATTAGCTAAAATTCTAAGTTTCAAGAAAATTAATAAACCGGAAGTGCGCTTTTACTGAACAGTTTTTTTTTCTTCAGTTTTCAACGAATTTAATTAAATTTTGGTGCACAAACTATAAAATTTGGCAATTATAATTTTGATAAATGGAGTAAGAGAAAGTTGTGTGAGTGTTTCACACCAGATTTTTTAGGATTAGATTAAAAAGAATCGGTGATATCGGATCATCATGTCTTAAGTCCTACAATACTTGGAAGATTTTACCGCGCAGTTCCACTTACCCCACTGTGTGCGCTATAATCAATATTAATTTTCAACCTATTGTTTTAATGTGTTTACATTATTCTTCAATTAGTTGTTTACTTTCTATGCCTTTATTTCATTGTAAACAGTTGTTTATAGCAAATCAAACACTTCAACTGTACGTACAATTGTCTCTAAAACAGTTCATAAAGAAAGAAAAAATAAAATAAATTATAATTAATCATAAAAAGAGCCTAAACTTTGATGATACTTCCTGAATGGTCTTTAAATGGTATTACTTCACTAATAACAGAAGTTGTTAATTGTTATAAGTTTTATTATTTCCTGTGTTTTTGTTTCTGGGGAATTTTCTCTTTCCGGTTTTCAAGAATTGTTTATGCTAATGACAGTTTTATCTCTGGGTTTAATTAGATAATTTCTGTAGTTTAAGGAATGGGGCAAATTGACTTAGAGGGATGGGAGTTAGTGGAGATTCGTTTGATATGGTAGTTTAATCGGTAATGGGTGCTTTTCTTCCAATGAAGGGGTGAGGTTTGAAAATGTGGGTGTAAGAGTTTTGTAGAAATGTAGCAAGGCCATTTGTTAGTGGGTGAGAATCACTGCAAGCAATAGCAATTTGCAATTTCCCTTTTCCTAGTTCCCGTAAGTATTCTGTGCGTAACTGGTGGAACGGGTAGAGTGGAAAGTACGGGAAGTAAGGCACAGTAGATGTGTGCAAGCAAGAAAGGGGACAGTAGGAAGATTCTCTGTGGAAGATGGGAAAGGGGAGAAACATGGCCGCCGGAGGTGGTAACGTTATGGCTGAGAAGACTTTCTAGGGTTATTTTTTTTTTTCTTAACCAACACTAGGCACTCCCAAGGGGTACATCTTAGAGAAAACCTTTGGGCTACCCAAATTGTTTATGTAGGCTTTGGCTATTGAACTTCCTCAAAGCAAAATAAATATTAAGCTAAGTTTGCTTTAAAAGGGGGAGGAGAGGATTCGGTGGCGTGGCAGCAGCGGCGGCGGCAAGGCTTCCTTCTTTAACCAATAACCTGGGAAACAAAGTTTAGTAGCAGCGAAGCGTGGGGAGCGGAGGCGGAAGTAGTGAAATTACCTTCCCACTTCTATCACCTCCAACCGCCTCCGCTGTCCCCGCCCCCACGAAAAAAATTACTATTGTATAAAGGTCTAAACTGCGAGAAAACATACTTGCCGCCCCCCTCCCCCACCAGTCCACGTGGAAGGGCTCCCAGGTTAATGGCCCATTCAATCAGCTTTACCACCCGGCTAAACTAACTTTGATTACTTTCTCACTTACTACCGTAACTGAGCGTAATCTATTACATTGAGTTTTTGCATTGAAAATGCATGTTTTGTGATAGCCTCAACATTATTGCAGTTGATACCATAAAAAAATCTGGTATGAAACACTCTCATAACTTTCACTTACTCTAATTAAATACAATTAGAGAGGAATCAGAAATAATAATCAGGGAGGAAAGGGTATAGCTAAGTGGTTAGCGTACTGGACTCCCACGAGGAGGACCCGGGTTCAAGTCCAGCTGTGCTACCCTTAGATTTTTTTTCTTCCTAGGAACCTCTACAGCTCACTGTCCCGGTGAAGGACAGTGTTGTCTGTAACGAGAGAAAACTGTCCGGAAGCCGGCAGTGCACTGAGAAGGCACCGGGCGCCAATGACTCGTAGATGTTGACGTAAATTTTTCATTAAAAAATTAGCAACGTTTATGATGTTTTGATAGGTTGGGCTAATACTGAAGTTGGGTCAAAACATGGGTAAACTTGGGCAAATTTAATCCAAAACCTTTACTATCTATGCAGCAAGCACCCCCCAAGTTTGAAGACAACCATTGTGAGCGCTATCCAGATAATTAAAATTCTAAAAAACTCTCCGGTATACCGATTTTCTTCAAATTTGAAATTCAATCAATGCTTTCTAATGTATATTAAATATTAGATAGGTGTTAAAAATAATATATTTTATACTAAAATGGTAACGCTAAACGAAAGCATAGATAGATTGTTGTAGGGAATTATTGCACTGCGAACTGAAAGATCTATTGTGCCCCCCAGAGCCTTCTCCAATGCACGGCCGGCCTCCAAGCAGCGTTCTCTAGCTACAGACAATACTGTCCATCACCGGAATCCCCGTGTAGGTCCCGGGGTAGAATAGGCCTACGGTATGCCCTATGCCTGCCTTTCGTAGGGCGACTAAAAGGGAGACCCTGCACTGGACAAGTCGTATCTTCTAATAAGATATGTATTGGGTCCTTGTGTGGAAAGTAAAATCTAGTTGTGCACTCTTACTTCAACAACTAGAGACATTTTGGCGTAGGCCTGTGGCGAAGCCATCGCCTACCCTTCGGGGTGCAATCAGCCTCTGGCTTTCCAGGTTGGGGATTCCCTCCCCCAACCCATTCTGATCCTTTCCCTTTGCAGGGTTGCCTGCAAGTTACCTGGGTTACTGAAACCACTGTGCTTGAGGCAATGGACAGGAATCAGTAGAAGGACTATAGATCCATCGGGCGTGCGATCAGTCACGCTAGCTCGTTAGAGTTGAAATACTGAATACGGGTGAAAGCTACTTTCCGAGCCAATTGCTTGCAATTGAGGTAGGATTCGTAGTGGTCGAAATTTAGCCAACAACTCCAATGACTGCAGTCATGAGTTGAGCGGAAGGAGACTCGCAATATAAAATACCGGTGCCAGCCTGTAGCTGGAAGGGCATTTGCTGGGTGTGCGCGGTTTACCACAGCCTGCTAGAGGGTGCCTTCTCTAGCTTCTGGGAGTGGAGTGTGACTATGTGTGGGATCATTTTGCGCGCTGGTTGAGCGTATCTCAACCTGCCCTTAAAGTTAGGTATTGCACTAACCACGTTTCCATGGTGGTGACATCCCTTCCTTGTTAAACGATCCTGTTGCTTGCAACGGGGGACCGGTAAACCCGAAGGGAAGGGTAGTACGGTCTAGAAAGATCCCCCAAGTACCAGGAGGAAAGGGGGATACGGGAAAAATGCCCAACACCGGACAATGAGTTGTAGAGGCTCCTAGGAAGAGAAAATCTAAGGGCAACATCCTGGATTTAAACCCGGGACCTCCGCGTTGCTAGCCCAACGCGCTACCACTGAGCTAACCCCTTCCTTCTCAAAGGTAAGCATAACGCTACTGTTCCCTCAAAACCCCACCCTCCCAAAATCAATGTTACCAGGAATTTTATTTAAATAAAAAAAAAATCTGGTGGTGAAACACTCACACAACTTTCTTCTACTCTAATTTTCAAAATTGTATTTGACAAACTTTATAGTAAGTATACCAAAATTTAATAAAATTCATCTGTGTTTTTATGGAAAAAATCACGAAAACTGAAAAAAAAAAACTGTTCAGTAAAAACATACTTCCGGTTTACAAATTTTTGTGGAAACTCAGAATTTTGTCAAACTACTTATTTTTAATTAATTTTTGCCTAGATGGTAGAATTGTATAATCCAACTATGATACAAAACATTAGAGGCAAACATAACCCTACACCACCCCCAATAACCCCCTCTTAAAAATGAGTTTACCCAGAGTAATGTTTCAAATAAAAGTTGTAGTTCTTTATATGTGTAGTTCACATACTTAGTTTAAAAGAAAATCGTTTGGAGCCGTTTTTAGAGAAAAAAGTAGAATATTAAAAAAATAATTTTCAGTAAAAAACGCTGATTTTTTTCAAACTCAAAATTTTAACAACATATTTAATTCTAATTAACATCATTTAGATGACAGAATTGTTTAATAAAGTGATATAGCACTTTACATGAAAACCTAACCCCACCTCGCCCCCAAAAGTGCCCTTAAATGCATTTTCCCAAAGAAATGTTTAAAATAAAAGTTATAGGTCTTTGTATGTGTAGTTGTTATACTAAGTTTAAAGAAAATCGTCGGAGCTATTTTTGAGAAAAACGCAAAAAAAGTAAAAAAAAAAAAGCAACTAGTAAAATGGTACTTCCGGTTAAGGAATTTTGACAGATAACGTACTGTCAGATGCCACAGTGATACCTAAACGGAATATCAAGTCTTGAACTTTCTACGATTTTTCGTTTTTGAGCTATGCTGTTCAAATACATATACTCACAGACTGTTTGCTAAAAACCACTTTTTTGCCTCATGCGACCTCAAAACGGATATTTCCGGTAAAAACTCGATTATCAAAAATTTGACACGATTACAATACTTCCTCTTACTAGGAGTAAGAGAAAGTAAAAAAAAAACGCAGTAAGAGCTCAAACTTGGTACCTACCCGTACAGTTACCATCACAGTAAAAATTTCGACTCAAAACCATTCGATTCTCTATCTGCTATTAGAGAAAGTATTTGAAATCGTGTCGAATTTTCAAAATATGAATCATCAAAGGATATATCCGTTTTGAAATGCCCTGAGTCCAAAAAAAATTGGTTTTTAGCAATTTGTCCGTCTGTCTGTCTGTGTGGGACAGCATATCTCAAAAATGAATAAAATCAGAATAGAAATGTTTAAACTTAATATTCCCGTTAAAGTGCTAATAACAAACACGAGACCTGGAATTAAGCTTTTCGTACTAAAAAAAAGTTCATAAAGAGCTACAACTCTTATTTGGAAACATTTCTCCGGGTAACGTCATTTAAGAGGGTTTTGATGGAGGAGTAGGGTTATATTTACCTCTAAACTGCTATCTTAGTTGATTAAAGTAAAAAAAAAACAACTTTCTCCTACTCTAATTAAGTGCTGTATGTTGTAATAGGATCCAAAGAGAGGGATCCATAGCAGAGAAAGAGAGACAAAAATGATAGGACCAATCTCTCGGAGTAAAGTGGGAGAAACTGCTTAAATACAGTAGAGTTCACTCGGCAGTCACAACGTGTCATCAACCTTACTCTTTTCCATTCTACCATACTCTACCATTTTTAGTGTAAAGTCCATGCACTCAGTGTTCACTTTTTACATTATACAGTGTTCAGCCATATCTAGTTTGTTCATTCAAACCAATCCATTTTCTCTCCTTCATCATACGCATTACATACGTTAAAACCAACAAAATCTTGGATAAATTTAAATTTAAACTAGTTAAGTCTAGAGACCCACAAAGTAAAATCAATTTTTTTTTTTCAGAACAATGTTTCTAATAAAAGTGATAGGTATTTATGTGTGGCTAAATAGTATACGAAATTTTTAAGAAAATCGTTGCAGCTATTTATGAGAACTTCAGAAAAAGTCGGCATTTTGGAAGTTGGAAGCATGTATCGGTCTCAGTAAGAATAAGTTCTGTAATTCTCACTAAAACAGCTCCAACTAAGTTTCTTTAAACTAGGTATGTGGCACTACAACTTTTATATGAGTTTACAACATTTCTTTGGGTAAAGTCATTTAACAGGGGGTTTTTGATGACATAATAGGTGGTTATGTTTTCCTCTACAATTCTATCATCTAAACAAAATTAATTAAAAAATTCCGGATTTCAAGAAAATTAGTAAACCGGAAGTGCGTTTTTTACTTAACACTTTTCATGATTTCGTCTATAAAAACCCGGTGGAATTTCATTAATCAGAGACATTTTCCGTGATAGCCTGCTTCTTTTTTGTGGTCATCGACCCGGTTTCCGGGCGTACGCCCATCTTCAGGATGCGTTTGTCAGAGAGTGTGATAATAAAGATTTGCAAAGACCAAATTCAGTTTACACACTGTTTGATACACGCATTCAGAAGATGGGCGAACGCCTGGAAACCGAGTCGATGACCACTAAAAGAAGCCAGGCTATCATGGAAAATGTCTCTGATGCTTACCAGCTTTACGGAACCAACCACCACAACAACAAATTTCATTAAATTTAGTATACTAACAATAAAATTTGTCAATTACAATATTTTGGAAAAATTACACTAAGTGAAAGTTGTGTGAGTGTTTCAGACCAGAATTTTTTAGTGTTGTGTATAATTTTGTATGTACGTGATGGACTATCAATTATTGGGATGTACGGGAATTTTGGTTTCCTCTTGTTGTGAATGAATTATATGTAGGAAACGAGGAACTAGGTAGGGGTGATTTGGGGGGCGGCTGACTGGGGGGGCGGTTGAGGGCTGGGTGGTTATAAAAGAAAAGGAAGAAGGAATGTGTATGAAGCTAGAAGTACTTGTCAAACAGCGAGGGTATTTCCTAACAAGTCCATAGTATGTGTAGAAAAAAAGGAAAGAATATAAAAAGTGGGGGGGATATGGCACCGCGATTGAATCCTTGCCGTACATTCTGGGCTTTGTAATAGAACATACGAGGATGATTTCTCCGGGTAGAACCTTATTTTTTTTTTTTTGCTTTCTGCCAAAACGACCGGCTGGAGGAGGGGGTTATATTTGGAAGGGAAGTCTATATGCAATAGGATAGGATTTTGATCTCTAAATCCCCGCCCGGCTCTGCATCACCATCATCACGACAACGACTTTGCCGCCTTCACAATGCCTTTTCCCCTTTCTTCCGACAAAAGTATTCTTACATATTCAGTGAAACAAAAAACAAAAAGTAGAAAATAAGCTTGCTCCCACCCCCACACACCGCCAACGACCAATACGATGATAAAACAATAATAACACTACCCTCAGCATTGGCAATATTTGAATTGCAATGCTCTATCACCTAAAAAAAAAAGAGGGAGGAGAGATGGGATAGAACGGAAATAAACCTCAGATCTTCCCTCACATTCAATAATTCCACAGTATTTCTTTATTTTCACTACATCATCCCTACATGGTCCTTAACATGGTCCCCCAACCTTCCAATTATCGTAACAAATCTTCTTACACACTACCCCTCCCCCCACCGCTCCCGCCACACAGTACATCTACAAGAAAAGATCTGCTTATTTCCTACATGTTATTTTTTTAACAAGGGAATCCCCCCCCCCAAAACTCAATGATAAATTTACAGTTCTCCATATTGTTTTTTTGACCTAGGTGTCTTTTTTCGAGGCACCCATATTGTCAGATACCTTTGTATATTTTGAAATCCTCTACGTCCGATACGTTAGTTAAATTATAATTTAAGCCTTCTCTAAAAATGCGAGAAGTGTTTTTTAATATGCCAGATTTCTTAAATTTATTAAGTCAGGGAGGTTGCGAAATTTTTTTTTAAATAATTGGCTATTCTAGCCGCTCGTTATCATGTCATTTACAAGCAGCTCGACCACAATGTGTGTTATATCAATCAGTTTAACTTAAACAAAGCAGCCTCATTTTTAAATTGAGAGCGGAAATGTTAAGTCTTAATTTTCAACCATGGAGGCAGGATTATAATTACCATTGTTCACTATGCAATATGGGTAAATATGAAGGAGTTTTTCATTTTTTATGTGAATGTCCTATTTTATCCCCTTACCGCTTGCGATTTTACGGTTTTAGGCATTTGTCTATGGACAGGTGTCTTACTATTCTTAATGGAGAAAACTGGAATGGTTTATACCTATTCGCTACCTCTGCTCTATCCTATAGGAAATTTCTAATTAGTGAATTTAATTTTAATTAATATGGAGTGAGTGTTTATGTTGTGGTTAAATATTATTTTTTGTTATTATTTGACTCTCGCCTTAATCTCTGTTTAATTAATTTTTTTTTTTATAAAGATTATTTATAATTTACATTATACTTTCTCGCTAGTTTTTATTTATAATAAAATATATTATTATTATCATTTTTATTAATGATACATATTGTTCATCAAACTCGGCAGACGGACCATGGTCCAATGTCTTGTAATGTTTGTCTAAATTTATAAAAATAATGGATACTGTATCAATTATATAATAAAGCATTATTATTATTAGTATTATTATTAATTGGCTATTCTATCTAAACGAGTCATAACTTTTACAAGTCGTTACTCTGTGCTCCACAGTGTCTAGAACATTGCTATTATTACAATTCTCCCCTGATCTTAACCGTGTTAGGTTTATTATTTGTTTTCTGCTCAGCCCAGACTTCCTAAACCACGGACTAAAACCCATCCGCGGTACGCATATGAAATGGAAATTGCCTTCACACAGTGATTCCTGCTCGTACAATTGTTGCCATTCCACCAATAGGAGCGCTTTTCCTTTAATAAAAAGTTCTGCTAGCGGGGACAAGATATTTAGCACCCGCATTTAAACTACTGATTTCTTTACTGGCTGCCTTATCGGCTTCCTCGTTTCCCGATACTCCTTTGTGTTACAGGGACTCACTGAAAGCTGAAAGATGGAGACTTTCTAATAATTTTATAATTTGGAACACTAGGTAGTTCTTAGTTTTCCCCAAGTACCCTTTCTCTAATATCACACAGCTGGCTCTAGTGTCTGTTGTTCACTACAATGTTATTCGCTTTTATATTTTGGGCATACTTAATTGCAATGAGAATGGCCAGAAGTTTGGCACTAGTTATGGACATTGTGGTATTAACTGGGCCACTAACTGACATGTGTCTTTGCGGGTCATAAATACCAATTCCTGTGTAATCATTTTTTTTTTTTTGGAGGCGCTGTATATATCTTATAATGATCTCTATAATTTTCATTAATCATAGAGAGGGTTTCAATTTGAAGAATTCTGTTAGGGATATCGTGTTTGGACTCATTTATAGTATTTACCGCAATATTATTACTTATAATATTGTTTTATTTTAAAGACGCTAAATTCACGTGTCTTCATTTCCAAATTGGTGTATTAGAATGTTCCAGAATAATGGTGATCAACGTGGATGAATCTGGATTTCACAAGGAAATGGCCGAAGAACCCTAGTGTCTGCACGTTTTGGTGGTTGTAGAACCAAGAAAATGAACCCTGCTATTGCCAGATTATAAACTAACATTAGAATAGATTAGATTAACAAAAAAGGTAAATTAACAGAGATCATTCTAAAATGCGATCCGGTGCATATTTTTGTTTGAAAATGTGGATGGATTACGCAATGCTGGATAACATGTGGTATTTTATCCTTCGTAACATGCATATTTAATCTTGTTCCTGAACGGTTTCGGATTTTCATCCATCGTCAGAGCGTGATAACAAGATGATAAGCTCCCTCACATATATACAACCAACAAGTGTGAGTGTAACAGAAACATTAAGTTGAAGTAAACTCTTTACACAAACTTAGTGAATTTGCTCTGACAATGGATGAAAATCCGAAACCGGTCAGAAACAAGATTAAATATGCAAGCTACGACGGATAAAATACCAGTTACCGCATTTTTTTTTTTTTTTTGCAACGCCGATTTGTGTTGCGATTCAAGCCATTCTCGCTGGCAAGCAGACCAAATAAAGGGGGCAACCATCCGCTGCATCAGGTTACTGGATTTTGAGTTGTATTTATTGCGAACATCTTTGAGTGAAGGACACTTCAACCGATGCTTCACTCTTCGAGTCGGGATCGTTACATAGAGGGGCATTTGAGGCTGTCCACGAGCTCCCAAACGATGTAAATGCTTCTGCAGGTAGTCATGACCAGTCAACATTCAAAAGTGGGGGAAGGGTAATGTCAGTCGCCTACTCCAAATTCCAAATACCAAATTGCGACCAACCAAATTCGATGCATATAAAAGTGCTATACTTTTTATCTGAAACATTTCTCCGGGTGAACACATTTAAGGGGGGGTAGGGGCTTTTTGGGGGCAGGGATAGGATTATATTTGCCATTAAATTACTATCATAGTTGAATTATACAATTCCTACCTTCTAAACAAAAAAAAGTAATTAGAAATAAATAGGGTTCCCAAAAAATTTTGAGACTCAACAAAATTAGAAATAAAACTAGGAAGTGTGTTTTTTTACTGAACAGTTTTGTACTTTCTCTTACCCTTAGTAAGAGGAAGTATTGTAATCGTGCCAAAACTTTTGATATCGAGTTTTCTCCGGAAATATCCGTTTTGAGGTCCCCTGAGTCCAAAAAAGTTTTTTTTTTAAAGAAAATGGTCTGTGTGTGTGTGTGTGTGTGTGTGTGTGTGTGTGTGTGTATATGAACAGCACAGCTCAAAAAACGAAAAATTGTAGAAAGTTCACAAACTTGATATTCCATTTAGGTATCACCATGGGATCTAAAATTCCTCAACCTGAAGTAACCTGAAGAAGGTTTTTGTAATGACATGGCAAGGTCATAGCAATGCCAAACCTTCACAACACATGACAAAGAAAGAATAATTTATAACTAGTGGCCTAGCCGGCTGCTGTCTTCAAGACAAGGCCGCGGCCAAACAAACAAAACCAAGGGTTAATACATTACATCAAAGCAAGCAACCGCTAAGGCTGGCCACTGACCTAAATCACTGGTCACCGAAATAACCAAGGTCGCACAAGGTCGCACACTAGGACAGATGTCTTGGTGTGAGTGTTGCTAACACTAATATATAAACTTCGCCCCATTGGAAGAGGGGATGAATATATGATTATACTTCAGTACGTCTTCAAGATTATTATACGAGCAGCAAGTTTCCGCGTCCCTATACAGTTTTTATTTATACTTATTCCCTTAGTTGTGCATCTTAGTTCATTTATTTTAATCATTCTAAATTATTAGTTATTTATCTCCTATTTATTTCTAAGTATTTCTTGTTAATAGTTACCATCACTCGCGTTTAAATTATTGTACAAATACAGTCTATTTTTATAAATTCCGTATTAATACGAGTAATTCGAGCACTAACTTCCAAAAATCTCTAAACTAACTTCCGCCCTCTTCAAGTAGGAATCACATTAAACGATTCCACTACATTTTGATATTTTTTTTGTAATTTTCTCAAAAAATAGCTCCAACAATTTTCTTGAAATTTGGTACATCATTTACTCCTACAAAGTGCTAAAATTTTTATTTGAGACATTTCTCCGGGGAAAATGCATTTAAGGGTATTTGTGGGGGGAGGGGTAGGATTTAGGTTTTCATCTAAAGTGTTATTTCAGTTTATTAGACAATTCTGTCATCTAAATAATATTAATTAGAATTAAATATGTTGTTAAAAATTCCGAGTTTGAAAAAAAAAAGATCGGAGACCGGTACGTACTGCGTTTTTACTGCGAATATATCTGGTACTTTCTTGAAAATGGCTTCAACGATTTTTTTACGTCCACTTACTCCTAGCAAGAGGAAGAAGTATTATAATCGTGTCTATCCTTTTGAGATTCCCAGGGACCAAAAAAGTAGTTTTTAGCAAATGGTCTGTGTGTGTGTATGTATGTATGTGAACAGCATAGCTCAAAATGAAAAAAACCGTAGAAAGTGGAAACTTGATATTCCCGTTTAGGTATCACTATGGCATCTGACAGTGGGTCATCTGCCAAAATTCCTCAACCGGAAGTACCACTTTACTTTTTTTTTGTTGTTTTTTTTTTCCTTTTTTGCGTTTTTCTCAAAAATGGCTCCGACGCTTTTCATCAAACTTAGTATATCAACTACACATACAAAGTGCTACAACTTTTATTTGAAATGTTTCTCTGGGAAAATTCATTTGAGGGCAGTTTTGGGGGAGGGGTGGGATTAGGTTTTCATCTAAAGTGCTATTTCAATGCGAACTCTTAGTTTAACAAAAAATAGAATGATCGGTAGTGCGTTTTTACTGCGAATATATTTTTCAATTTTCTGGTATTTTCTTTAAAAAAAAATTGGCTCCAACGATTTTTTTTTTAAAACTAAGTATGTGACAAGTGCGGATTTTCTCGGATAGCCAGGCCGCACTAAGGGCTTTGAGTAAGCCTTGGTGGAGTTCGAAATTAGTGGCAAAATGTCGCAGAAAGCTCAATGCTTTAGCTCGGAGGGGTACGGTGCGCCTCTATAGATACCCGGACACGCGGGAATAGAGGGAAATGAGAGGGCAGTCAGTTGGCCAGGGAGGGATCATCTCAACCATTTTGTGGTCCTGAACCAGCCCTGGCTGTTACAAAGACGTAACTGATTAGACTCTGGGAGACGAGAGTTTTGGTGAAACGCTGGGGGGACACGCAGGGGTGCCTCCAAGCCAAAAGATTTATAAAGACAAGTAAGCAGGGAACTTCGGAGTATCTCCTGTCCCTTAATAGGACGGGTCTGAGGACCCTGATAGGGATAGTGACTGACACCCAAGTGTGTCCAGTCACTTGTTTAATATAGGGAGGACGTCCAGTCCCATTTATCAAAACTGCGACGACGGAGTCAGGGAAACGGTGTAACACTACCTTTGTCAGTGTCCCCGTTTCGCTGGAACTAGGTTTCCTGTATTTGGGAGCTAGGTTTCCTGTTGCCTGCTTGAGCTGGAGTTTAGGGGTATCTTTGGATACTGTAGACTAACCTGTAAGCTACCAGAGGAGATTAATTAAGGGGATAGGGGGGGATCGGGGGGATAAAGGCCACATAGGCTTAGGTTCCGCGCCATTAGGCACTCGAATTACAATAATAATAAATATGTGACAGTACACATTTTTTTATTTGAAATATTTCTCCTGGTGAAGTTATTTAAGGGAGCTTTTTTGGGGCAAGGAGTGGGGTTATGTTTTTTCTCTAAGGTGCTGTCATAGTTGAATTATACAATTCCTACCATCTAAACAAAAAGATTAATTAAAAATAAATAGATTTCCCAAAATTTGAAGTTTAAAAAAAAATTAGTAAACTCAAAAAATGGCGCTTTTACTCAATAATTTATTCAATTTTCGACGAACTCCGACGAATTTCATTAAATTTATAGTACACTAACTATAAAATTTGTCAATTACAATTTTGAAAACTTAGAGTAAGAGAAACTTGAGTATGTTGTGTGAGTGTTTCAAACCAGGTTTTTTTTTGTTTTTTTTTTTGGTTTGTTAATAACTGTTGGTGTATTTAATATGAACAAATTTCTACAGCTGTAGAAATGGTGCCTGCTTCTATCAATCACTAAAAAAAAGGGGGAAGGCTCCATTCTGTAAGGGGCTTTCAACCAAAAAAAAAAAAACAAAGCAAAAAGTGAATTCTCCGAAAGGTACCAAAGTCCAGTCCAGGTATATAACACAGAACTTTTGGATTTTAAGCCCTTAAGCATTACTACGCTCAATTATAGAAACAAAATTAAGTAATGGTAGGGCAAATTATAGGACTTAAACCCTAGGAAAATGACACGTCTTTTAAAAGTAACACAGTTACAATGTCATCAGGTTTTACTATAATTCTAAAGTAACTCATATTTATTTTAAGAAAAAAATCTGGTGTGAAACACTCACATAAAATTTCTCTTACTCCAGTTCTCAAAATTATAATTGACAAATTTTATAGTTTGTGTACCAAAATTTAATGAAATTCGTCGAAAACTGAAACAAAATAAAACTGATCAGTAAAAGCGGCACTTCCGGTTTACTAATTTCCTTGAAACTCGGAATTTTGGCGAATCTATTTATTTCTGAATTAAATTTTGTTGGGTGGTAGAATTGTATAAATCAACTATGATAGCACTTTAGAGAAAAACATAACCCCACCTCTCCCCTAAAAGTGCCCTTAAATGAATTTTCCCACAGGAATGTTTTTAAATAAAAGTTGTAGATCTTTGTATGTTTAGTTGACATACGAAGTTTCAAGAAAAATCATTGGAGCCATTTTTGAGAAAATCGCGAAAAAGTGAAGAAAAAAAAAAAACCATTTAGTAAAGGTGGTAAAGTAACCGCACTTCCGGTTATCCCGATTTTTTTCAAACTTGGTAATTTCAACAACATATTCAATTCTAATTAACATTATTTAGTTGATAGAATTGTCTAATAAACTGATATAGTATTTTAGATGAAAACTTAACACCACCCCACCATAATAACTGGCCCTTAAATGAACTTTTCCCAGAGAAATGTTTCAAATAAAAGTTGTAGCTCTTTGTATGTGTAGTTGATATACCTAGTTTGAAGAAAATTGTCGGAGTCATTTTTGAGAAAAACGCAAAAAATTAAAAAAAAAAAAAAAAGGAACTAGTAAAGTGGTACTTCCGGTTAGGGAATTTTGACAGATAACGTACTTGTCAGGATCCCCATAGTGATACCTAAACGGGAATATCAAGTTTTCACTTTCTACGGTTTTTCATTTTTTAGCTTTGGTGTTCACATACATGCATACATACATACATACACACACACACACACACACACAGACACACACAGACTATTTGCTAAAAACCACTTTTTTGGACTCAGGGGACCTCAAAACGGATATTTACGGTGAAAACTCGATATCGGTAAATTTGACACGATTACAATACTTCCTCTTACTAGGAGTAAAAAAAAAAAAAAAACGCAGTAAGAGCTCAAACTTGGTACCTACCCGTACAGTTACCATCACAGTAAAAATTTCGACTCAAAAACCATTCGATTCTCTATCTGCTATTAGAGAAAGTATTTGTAATCGTGTCGAATTTTCAAAATATGAATCATCAAAGGATATATCCGTTTTGAGATGCCCTGAGTCCAAAAAAAAGTGGTTTTTAGCAATTTGTCCGCCTGTCTGTCTGTGTGGGACAGCATATCTCAAAAAGGAATAAAATCAGAATAGAAATGTTTAAACTTAATATTCCCGTTAAAGTGCTAATAACAAACACGAGACCTGAAAATAAGCTTTTCGTACTAAAAAAAAGTTCATAAAGAGCTACAACTCTTATTTGGAAACATTTCTCCGGGTAACGTCATTTAAGAGGGTTTTGATGGAGGAGTAGGGTTATGTTTGCCTCTAAAGTGCTATCTTAGTTGATTATAACCCACAATTCTATCATTTAAACAAAGATATTGAATATGTGGATGGGTCCGCAATGCTGGATAACATCTAGTATTTTATCTGTCGTAGCATGCATATTCATTTGGTACCTGACCGGTTTCGGATTTTCATCCATCGTTAGAGTAAATACACCAAGTTCGTGTGTAGGGAGTTCACTTCAACATAATGTTTCTGTTACACTCACACTTGTTGGTTTGTTGGTTGTGTATATGTAGGGAGGTTATCACCTTGTATATAGACCCCACAGATAACCTCCCCCACACGAACTCGGTGAATTTGCTCTGACGATGGATGAAAATCCGAAACCTGTCAGAAATCGAAAGGAATATGCATGCTACGACGTATAAAATACCAGATAAATAAAATTAATTAGAAATAAATAGATTGCCAAAATTTTTGGGTTACAAGAAACTTAATAAACCGGTTTTCACGGTTTCCTCCATTAAAAATCACGGGCTAATTTCATTAAATTTGGGTGTACTAAGTTATAAAATTTGTCAATGACAATTTTGCAAAGTGCAGTTGTGTGAAATAATGTCTTAAGGACCTAGATATGGTAAGGCATCAAAGGAATCAGGTTTTGAATGGTCTCTTGTCTCGTACAGCATCTCATACTTCTTATAGGGCAGTGCGTCCTAGAAGACGGAAGCAGAATAGTTGGAATCTGATCGCTCGAACTGTAGCATGCCTCTTGAGCATATCCCGTAGGATTTATGTCTGGAATCAATCAGATATATAATGACTTCCTCCAAGAAGCGGCGTGACAATTCTAGCTGTGTGTGAAACTGCCCCCCCACCCCTATAAATGGAGCAAACGGACTGCCTGTAGAAGAACTTTTACATCAACATACCTAGCAGCGGGACATTTGCGGCTATTTTCTGCAACAATTAACTCAGTGCAGGCAGGTGTCCAAACTTATCCTTTCTCCACACATGAATTTGACCGTCAGAAGAGAATATAGACCAAATCCACTTTTTTATTTGTGAAGAGAGCCCTCCCCCCGCCACCTGCTCTACAGTCCAGCGGAGGAGATTCTGCTTCGCCAAAGCCTAACCTGGTTTAGGCGATGATTTTTGGGTTAGTACTGGCCTTAACTTGGGTATCCTAGCCAACGAGACTTACGTACAACTGAGTGCGAAAAAAATCAGTGGTCCCGATCTATGGAATGATCCTTCTACGATCACTTCCATGTCTAGGGCCGTATTCCCTAGTTTTCCCAAAAAAAGTAAGTAAAGTAAAGTAATGCCTATTCATTTTTCAGGCGGTCTTATCGTCCTAAATACCAAATTAGGTTTCGTCGACGGGGGTAGACGGGGTGGAAGTACCTACTTTATTGTTGTGGTTGGTACTGCAGAGCTGGAAAGCATCAGAAATAATTTCCGTGATAGCCTACTTCTTTTTTGTAGTCCGGTTTTGGGCGTACTGATAATATATCTTGCTGATAGCGAATGCCCTGAAACCGGGTCGTTGACCACAAAATAAAACCAGGCTATCATGAAAAATATATCTGACACCTACTTTAAGAGTTCTACTCTGTTCGCTGAACAGCGGGGTACTTTTTTTTTTTAAATAAATATAAAATTTAGCCATTTATAAGCCGAGGACTTGAAACTAGGGAACCTACCAGTTACATAAGTCCAGGCTCCATAACCACCTTTCTTTAAAACTCAGATGGCTTGCTTCACAGATAGAAACATTTTTAACGTTAGTAATTTTTTTTTAAAGAAAATTTCTTGATTAAATTGTATTAAATTAAAGTAAGAGAAAGTTATGTGAGATGGGGTGGAGGCGGCAATTTCTTCCACCCCCCCTGCTAACAATCTCTCTCTGCATCCCTGCCCGGCCATCCTGGCCCGTCCATCTTCCAAACCAAAGAAGAAAAAAAATATATATATATATATATACCTCATCGTTTTCATCGTATTTTACACGCGCACATCAGAGTTAGGATCCCCCCTCCCCCACCAGAGTGATGGTATAGACTTAGACACACACACACACACACACACACAGAAGAGAATTAGAAAAAGAGAATAAAGTGAGAAAAAGACAGGGTTGGCTGAGTAAGTAGGAGATGTCAAGGAGTTTATGGATTGTGTTGGGAAGTGGGGTAGGGTTAAGAGTTCTACACTGCTCGCTGAACAGCGGGGTATTTTTTGGGTCTGTGTGTATATGTGTGTGTGTGTGTGTGTGTGTGTGTGTGTGTGTGTAGAGACTTGTAAGTAGAGCGGTTGTAGTGGGGAGAATTTTTTCGAAAACTTAGGGATGTGTGTAGATATGAAGTATAAGATATGTGTGTGTGTGTGTGTGTATGTATGGCGTAGCTGTCTGGATAGTTGTATTCACCATAATTAAGGGGTTTTGGTAACACTGGTGAGAGCAGGCTATGGAGGGACTAAGAGATACATATATTATATATATATATATATATATATATGAAGAGAGAGACAGAAAAAGAGAGAATTGGAGAGAGCCAAAGTGAAAGAGAGGTACAATACACACAGAGACACACAGACATAAAGCGAAGGAATGGTTAAGCAGTTGGGAAAAGCAATATATAATGCTCTGACATTGTGTAGGTTGCGGGCTGGAAACGGTTAGTGTCTATGTGTCTTTGTATGTAATAAGTGTGTGTGTTTGTGTGCGCGCACGTTTATATATATATAGAGTGAGAGAGAGAGACGTATACACACACACACACATATATATTTGTGCGCTTGTGTGTTGTTAGAATGAGAAGACAGAGTGAGGCAAAACCCAATTGGATGTGGGTAGGGGAAAAAAGCTTTTATAGCCAGTGAATACACCTGCGCCGACTTTACGCATCCGCCATCTTGGAAATGGTCTGATATAGTCCGGGGCCTGGGTTGGTGGGGGGACCTAGTATGATCGTACTTTGTAACATTTTGGGCTGTTAGGGAAAAGTAAGTATTCATTTGGATAACATTGCTGCTAAACAGTAAGCCCAAGCAACCCGGGGGGGGGGGGGCAAATAACACTTAAATATTTAAAAAATAAATTAAAAAATAAAATAAAATAACAAAACTGGTGTGAAACACTCACACAACTTTCTATTTCATACTCCCAGTTCTCAAAATTTATATATTGACAAATTTTATAGTTTGTGTACCCGAATTTAATAAAATTCGTCGAAAACTGAAAAAACTGTTTAGTATAAAGCGCACTTCCAGTTTACAAATTTTCTTAAAACTCAGAATTTTGGCTTTCTATTTTTTTTATAATTAATTTTGTTTGGATGGTAGAATTGTATAATCAACTATGGTAGCACATTAGAGAAAAACATAATTACCCACCGCTCCCCCAAAAGGCCCCGTAAATGACATTATCAGGAGAAATGTTTCATATAAAAGTTGTAGATCTTTATATGTGTTAGTTCACATTCCTACATTAAAGAAAATCGTTGGAACCGTTTTCGAGAAAATACCAGAAAACTAAAAAATACATTTCACTAAAAACGCACTTCCGGTCATTCGATTTTTATTCAAACTCGGAATTTCAACCACATATTTAATTCTTATTAATATTATTTAGATGACAGAATTGTATAGCAAACTGAAATAGCACTTTAGAGGAAAACCTAACCCTACCGCTCCCCCAAAACTGCCCTTAAATGAATTTTTCCGGAGAAATGTTTCAAATAAAAGTTGTAGCTCTTTGTATGTGTAGTTGATGTAACAAGTTTGAAGAAAATCGTAGGAGCCATTTTTTGAGAAAATTGCAAAAAAGTAAAAAAAAAAAAACGTACTTGTAAAGTGGTACTTCCGGTTGAGGAATTTTGACAGATGACCCACTACCGGATCCCATGGTGATTCCTAAACGGAATATCAAGTTTGAACTTTCTATAATTTTTCGTTTTTGAGCTATCTTGTTCATATATACACACAGACACAGACCATTCCCTAAAAACCACTTTTGTGTACTGAGGAGACCTCAGAACAGATATTTCCGGTGATAACTCGAAATCGAAAATTTGACACGATTACAATACTTCCTCTTACTAGGAGTAGGAGAAACGAGAAAAAAAAACAATTTGCAGAATTTTTTCTTAAAATTTATTCTATAAAATCTCATATCGCGGTATTTAATATAATATACGTAATAATTTAATATAATACGTAAATACACGTAATACGTAAAATAATTGGTTTAGTTTAAGTTCCTTTTTGTTCATAATTTTTGTATAAAATTGTTTAATAATTAAATAAGTTTAGATTATTAGATTATTATTATTGTTTCCTATAAAAGGAGGCGTTGTCAGTGTGACTGTATGTTTGTTTGTCAGTCCAATACTTTAGCCGAGTACTGTACGCACCAGATGGTATTACTTGATTGAAAGGACATTACAGACATTTTACACACATACAAACACACACACAAACAAGTCTCTCTCCCCCCACCACCTACCGCCAATACTACCCACACAAACTCCAAAAATCTTACACAATTTATCCATTTGTATTCCTTTAAGAAATTGTTTCAATTAAACCAATTTTTAAAACTAGACATTAAAGTAACTAATTTAAAACATAGAAATAACACATAATAAAATATACAATGTTAGAAAGAAAAAAAATAAAAATTAAAATGTAGTGTGAAACACTCACACACACACAAATTTCTCTTACTGTAATATTTTAAGATGGTGTTGATTTATGATTTATTTAGACGTACATTCTATGTATAGTTTTCAATTTGTTCATAATTTTTATTAATTCATAATGTTTTAAAGGTTTAACTGATTTTCCAAAACAAAACAAAAATAAATACGATTATATTGGAAATTTAAAATAATTCAACAAAAAAAAAAGTGAATCTGGAAAATTTTATTTATCTGTTTATTTTTTTAATTTTACATTATTTTTTAATGGGATAGTGCTAATTTCGGAGTATTACCTTCTCTTGGCTTTATCACAGCTCCTAGGCGTCTTGGCACAGGTCTGAGTCAAGCGGAGAAATTTCGTGTTGTGAGATTAGAGTCAATTCGTTTTTGAAGTGCCCTTATCTAGCACTTGAAGCGTCCCAGGAAGGATTCTCCGATCTCTTCTCCATCTTCCAAGCATATTATTATTATTTATTCAAGAAAGGGGCGGGCGAAACCCTACGCTATCCAAAGCCTACCTGGGCCCCATATAGCTACCCAAAAAGAATAAAAACTAACCGGGTCTGGAGCGAAACTCCAGGCTATCTAACTTTTTATTATTCGGCCAAAAATCCTAAACCTAATCTCCTCACAGCCCAAACAATCCGTTATAAGATGTATTGGATGTTTCCTCCTCCGTCTCACAGACTCTACAAAAGAGGGTCATCATGAGCCCCATCGTATAGAGATATCTCCTTAGGCCACAATGCCCAGTGAGAAAGCCAACCAGATGCCTGAGAGAGGTCCCGTGAAAGGCACAGGACCCCCAATGAACATCTTAGACTGTCGACAACCTACTGTCCTCATCCTACTGTGCTCGTCTGGAATCCTGACGACATGTGCCAAAAGACACACCAACAGCAGGCTTGGGACCAATGAAAGGGAGAGAGAGGTTCCCAATTTTTGGCAAACCTATCCACCTTTTCATTTCCAAAAATTCCCACGTGACCTGGTACCCAGACTAGAAGCACTTCCTTCAGAGAAGAAAGCTCTTCCAGTCTTTTAGAACATTCTAACACAAATCTGGAAGTGAAGACACAGGAATTAAGCGCCTTCAACGCAGCTTGGCTGTCCGAGCAGATACAAACACCCCTTAAGTTAGTATTACGTAACCTCTTATCCAAGATACAACAAAGAATTGTATATACCTTAGCCTGGAAAACAGTGGTCCACTCACCAAGAGCATTTCCAAACATATCGCACAGATAATCTATGGAATTTAAGTCAAAGAAACGGGGCAGGCCAGTTTGGGGAAGTCAATATTATGGTTACTGTGATGTCCTTAAAAAAAAAAAAAAAACTGGCTGTATCTGTGTATCTGTCAAAATTTTCTCAACCCGGAAGTACCAATTATTGCATCCCCCCCCACCATTTTTGCGAGTTTATCAAAAATACCTCCAACGATTTTTCTTTAAACTTGTGTGTCAACTACACATACTTTTATTTGGAACATTTCTTTGGGAAAATGTATTGAAGGGCACTTTTTTGGGCGAGGAGTGAGGTTAAGCTTACCTCTAAAGTGCTATTTTAATATATTATACCATTCTATCGTCAATACAATATTAATAAGAATTTAAAATATTTAAGTCAGATTTTTGAATTTACATAAAAATTCCTATCAATTTTACTAGAATATTTTTCTTTTTAATTAGAGGAACTATTTTTTGAACGTGTGAAAATCGAAAATTTTGACACGATTATAAGTACCCCCTACAAAATAAATTGGTTTTTAGAAAAAGTTCTGTGTGTGTATATATGTATGTATGTATGTGAACAGCACAGCTCAAAAACGAAAAAAACCGTAGAAAGTTGAAACTACTTATTCCCGTTTAGGTATCACATGGAATCTGACAGCACGTTATCGGTCCAAATTTCTCTACCGGAAGTACCATTTGACTAGATTGTTTATTTTTTACTTTTTTTTTACGATTTTCACCAAAAAATTAGCTTCAACGATTTTCATCAAACTTTGTTAATAATTTTTGTTTCAAACATTTCATTAGGTAAATTCATTTAAGGCAACATTACATAAGAGGAAGTATTGTAATCGTATTAAATTTTCTATATACGAATTTTCACCAGAAATATCCGTTTTGAGGTCCCCTGAATCCAAAAAAGTGGTTTTTAGCAAATAGTCTGTGTTTGTGTATGTGAACAGCATAGCTCAAAAACGAAAAAAAAAACGTAGAAAGTTGAAACTTGATATTCCGTTTTATGTATCACCATGGGATCCGGACAGTACGTTATCTGTCAAAATTCCTCAACTGGAACTAACCACTTTACTAGTTGTTTTTTTTTTGTTTTTACTTTTTGGCGATTTTCTCAAAAATGGCTCCGACGATTTTCTTGAAACTTTGTATATAAACTAAACATACAAAGACCTATAACTTCTTTTTAAAACATTTCTCTGGGAAAATTCATTTAAGGGCACTTTTTGGGGAAAAGGTGGGGTTAGGTTTACATCTAAAGTGCTATTCATATTTCATTTATACAATTCCTATCATCCAAACAAAATTAATTCAGAAATAAATAGATTCGCCAAAAATTTTGAGTTTTAAGAAAATTAGTAAACCGGAAGTTTGTTTTTACTGAACAGTTTTTTTTTTTAGTTTTCGACGAATTTCATTAAATTTTGTTACGCAAACCTGTTTCCACACCAGATTTTTCTCCATAAAGAGCGCTGATGGATTTGCTTTAAATTTGATTTTACTAAACATGAAAAGGGACCTATAAGTTTCGTTTGTAAATTTTTTCCCAGAAGGTTCATTTTAAAGTAGTTTTTTGGGCGGTGAAGTGGAGAAAGTTATGCTTTTCTCAAACAATTCATTTTATCAGTAAGTTTAGATTCTTTCCCACATTGATATAAAACTTATAATTCTGTAAACTGCAGTAAAGAGAAAGTTGCGTAAGCATTTTTTTAGCGGAAAGATTGCACAATTTGTGCAATAGGATATTCGATCACATAAATGCTTAGAATAGAATAGAATAAAGGGGGGGAGGAACAGGCCTCATTCTACTGCGACCTACAACACGAGGTCTGTTGAGGATCCCCTAAAATTATAGCACAACCCCCAGCTTCGCCCACCCAAATCAGGCCTAGCAATGCTGAGAGTGGCTCCATCATGAAGCTCATAGCTTCGGGATTGCCTGTCCTCGCCAGGCTGGCGCACTCGCAAAGGATGCGGCATACCGCACTATCGGCAAGTAGTAGGTGGGTGCATGTGCCTCTTCAGCCTACAATGCCCAGTTAGTAGACCCACTATTAGCCTTATATCCCTTCGGCTATGGCTCAGTAGGTCCCTCATAAATTTAGGCAAATATCTCTTAAGGATGAATTTAACCAGCCTCTGTCTTGGTGTTCATTGCAGACGCTGTACTCCAACCCTTGACAGAAGTTTGAATTAGGCTCCTATATTAGGCTTCGGGGCCTATGAAGGTATCCTGCGAACCCTCCCTCGCTATGGCATCCACCCTTTCATTGCCCAGAAACCCCACATGTCCCGGCACCCCGGGCGAGTGTCAGTTTGTTCCGAGCCCCCACCTCGGTTAGGCCAGTTAGGCTGTCCCACAACACACTTCGAGACTATTTGGTGTGAAGAAAGTGCCTTCAGGGCTGCCTGACTATCGTAGTATATGGCTATTCTCCTACCCACTAAGCCTCCTTAGCGCAGAGTTGTAACGCAACGACTTCAACCTGAAAGACCGTGGCATATTTCCCTAGGCTGGCCTTGATAAATGCTTTAGAAATGAAATGTATTTTTTTTTTTCTTTTCTAACTTGTTAAAGTTTCAGTCTTTAATAATTTAAAGCGGAAACCACAAGAAAATTGCCTGGGCAATGGTCAGCATTAATTTATTGGTCCCGTGTATCAGATGTGGTCTCTCCTAAAATGCCTTGAAAACTAGAGCTATACGTTTCTTGAACAATTTTGTACACGCACATGGTTGATTATATATATATATATATAAAGACACACACACATACACACATGCATATATAATTGCACACGTGTTCACTGAAACATATTAGCAATACAATATTTCTAACATGCGATACATTTACCGTTCAAAATTGAAGCACAGTTTCCTTACGAGTATTACCAAATTTTCTACCGGTAATTTAATATATTTTTAGACGTTTCCTTGAATAAGAGAAGAATCCGTAACTGATCCCAAGTTTTTACCGAATAATATCAATTTTGAGGTCCCAAAGTGGTTTTTACCGATTGGTCTGTGTGTCTGTCTGTGTGATGGGATAGCATATCTCAAAAAAAAAAAAAAAATCACAGAAATGTTCAAACTTAATTGCTACCCACCCAGAAGAATTGAGCAATAAACATTTCGTAAACAAACAAAAAAATTGTTCAACCGGAAGTTGCCACTTTACTGAACAGTTTTTTCAGTGTGATTTTCTCAAAAATGGTTCCAACGACCCCTCCCTCCCGGAAAAAGTTTCAAATAAAAGTCAAAACTTTCAGTAAAGTCGCACAACCCCAGGTTTTTGTACAAAATCTTCGTAGTATTTAAACAGAATATCAAGTTTCGCGTAATTTCTATGAATTTTCTTACCCTGAATATGAAAAAACACATGTTTCCTTGGCGAATTGTGGGAAGTCAACTTGGTATTCCTGTTTAGATTATTACCGCCGCACGTAGCATCAAGGTTTTGGGCAAAAGGTTCGCTAATGCCCGCAAGGGGGATCTGTTGCATGCTTTGGAAGTAGCGACCCTCCGGGTTACTACAGCTCAGTATTCCATGCACTTCATCAGAAACAGTACACAATAAACTCAAACTATATACACTCTACACATTATAGACAAGGATAAACACAGTACACAAACTAAGGTCTCCGCCCCTAGTTAATTGGCGAAAGCCAAGGGAGAAGTTAAGGATTAGCTCAGGTGGTAGCGCACTGGCTTAGCAACGCGAAGTTCCGGGTTCGAATCCAGCATGCTGCCCTTAGATCTGTTGCATGCAGTTACTTGGGGAGTAGCGACCCCAAGGGTTACAACAGCTCAGTACTCCATGCACTTCATCAGAAACAGTACACAGTACACTTAAACTACATACACTCTACACATTATAGACAAGGACAAACACAGTACAAATATTAGGGTCTCTGTCCTTAGTTAATTGGCGAAAGCCAAAGGAGAAGGAAGGGATTAGCTCAGTGGTAGCGCGCTGGACTAGCAACGCAGAGTTCCCGGCTTCGAATCCAGCATGCTGCCTTTATATCTATTGCATGCAGTTACTTCGGAAGTAGCGACCCCACACGTTACCACAACTCAGTACTCCATGCACTCTTCGTCAGAACCGTACGACAGTACACTAAGCTACACACACTCTACACTTTACAGACAAAGAGACAGTACATAAAACTAGGGTCTCCGTCCCTAGTAAATTGGCGAAAGCAAAAGGAGAAGGAAAGGATTAGCTCAGGTGGTAGCGCGCTGGACTAGCAACGAGGAGTTCCCGGGTTCGAATCGAGCATGCTGCCCTTAGATTTTTTTACTAGGAGCTTCTACATCTCACTGTCCGGATGATGGGCAGTGTTGTCTATAGCTAGAGAATGCTGCTTGGAAGCCGGCTGTGCATTAAAGAAGGCTCCGGGGGGGGCACATTAGATCTTTCAGGTCGCAGTGCAATATCCCCTACAACAATCTAAATCTAATCTGGGGGGGGGCAGTAGCGAAACTAATGCACAAGAAGTTTTTGGGCTTTATCTAATTGTTAGTAACAGAAAGTATTGTAATCATGTCAAATTTTTTTGATATCGCGTCTTTACTAGTAATACACATTTGAGGTCACACCTGAGTCCAACAAAATTGGTTTTTAACAATTTGTCTGTGTGTGTGTGTAAATATTTTTTTTATTTTTCTTCAGTTTATTGTGAGTTTATCAAAAACGGTTTTCCAACGATTTTCATTAAACTAGGAATGTGAACTACGCATATAAAGAGCTATGACTTTTATTTGAAACATTTCTCTGGGTAAAATCATTTAAGGGCACTTTTGTTGGAGGAGTGTAATAGGATCCAAAGAGAGGGATCCATAGCAGAGAGAGAGAGAGAGAGAGAGAGAGAGAGAGAGATAAGACACACTCACAACTAGAATGGGAGAAACTGCTTAAATATAGCAACGGAAGATATACGAGTCATATAGCAGAGTTCACTCAGCAGTCACAACGTGTCATCTATCTTACTCTACCATTTAGTGTAGTAAAGTCCAGGCAGTCAGTTTCACTTTTTACATTATACAGTGTTCATGTAAAGTGGCATATCTAGTTTATTAATCTAAACCAAACCATTTTCTTTCCTTCATCATACCCATTATAAGGAGTAGAGTTAGGTTTTTCTCTAAAGTCGCTATTTCAGTTTATTACATAATTCTATCATCTAAATAATATTAATTAGAATCAAATGTGGTGTTGAAATTCCAAATTTGAAGGAAATCTAATCACCGGAAGTGTGTTTTAACTCGAAAAGTATTTTTCAGTTTTTTTTTTTTTTTTTTTTTTTGCTATTTTCTCTAAAACGGCTCCAAAGAGTTTCTTTAAACTAGGCAAGTGAACTACACATATAAAGAGCTACAACTTTTATTTAAAACATTACTCTGAATAAAGTCATTTAAGAGGGGTTTTGGGGTGGGGGAGGTCCATCTGAACAAAATTAATACAAATTTTTTTTTCAGTTTTCACGATTTTCTCAAAAGAATTTAAAAAAAAAAATTAAATCACCGACGAATTTTTATGAAATTTTGGGTGATATACTAACTATAAAATTTTTAAAAATTATAATTTTTCTCAACTGCAGTAAGAGAAAGTTGTGTGTTTTGGTTTCAAACACAGACCCACAGACACATACGCACACACAAACACAGACCCACATACACATACGCACACACAAACACAGACCCACAGACACATCCGCACACACAAACACAGACCCACAGATACATACGCACACACAAACACAGACCCACATACACATACGCACACACAAACACACACATACACATACGCACGCACACAAACACACACACACACACTCAAAGAAAGACTCTACATTTTCTTTATTTAGGTATTTATTTTAAGGTATTTTTTTTTGTTTTTTGTTTTTTGTTTTGGAAACTTACTGTAAATGTTGGAAAAGCCATGCTCTGAGTATATTTGTAGCAACTTTTGGGAAAATGCCGCGTTTCTTCTGATCTTCTTTCCATTGCTTTCATCATCTTCTTCTCCAGTGCCCTCACCACTTCCGATACTAGCATTACTGGCATCGCCTAAAAACGAGAGCATCAAATAACATAATATTTTTTTGGGGGGTAGTTGGGGGGAGGGGAAGGAGGACTGTGGTGGCGAGGGGAGGAAGAAGAATTTAAAAGACCTAAATTATTTTAATGCCATCTTTACGAATCCAGAAAAGTAGCAATATAATCCTAAATTGTTGGTGATTAGTTTTTGGCAGAACTGGAATGCATCAGAGATATATTCCAGTGTGAGAGATATCAAGAGCAATCAAAGTGTATCAACTAAATTTGCTGTGTGTGCAATTTATATGTAATCACAAAACATCCTGATGATAGGCGGAACGCCCAAAACCAGGGGTCGATGACCACCAAAAAGAAACAAGGACTATCACAGGAAAATATCTCTGATTATCCTAAAGTTTTTACACCATAAAAAAAATTATCTGGTGTGAAACACTCATACGACTTTCTCTTTACTGCAGTTTACAGAATTATGAATGATAAAAATAAACTTTGCATAAGTGGTAATTTGTCTTCAATTTTTTTATATCAATAAGGAGAGAAAAATCACAATTTCATAAAATGATCTTGGTTTGAGGTAAGCATAACCTCTCACCTAAACTGCCTTCACTTAAAATTTCTTTAAATGAATCTTTTTCAAATCGTCAAAAAAATTCAAAATTACAGCGCAATCCAGGCAACCGTACCTAGCGCTTAACGCCAAAACCGGTGCCTATGGTTACTTAGCCTTGCCTTACATAGTAGGCAAGTTTCCAACCCTGCCACATGGAGGTGGACCTCTAAATATCTGTCTAGTCCTTCGGATTACCGCTAATTCACGAGCAAACTCTACAAAGTCTTAAAAGTTTATGGCACTTTTCATCAGTTCTTTACAAACTCCAGGCCAGTTCTCTCCCCTTCTTTTCAGCTTGAATTCCATATGGATTCTTGACTCGTCGAGGAGAGGACACCGGGAAAAGGACGAAGTGATGCACCGTGTCCCGTTCACCGCATTCGCAAAACCGGGGAATCTTTTAATCCCAGCTCATGGAGCTTAGAATTGAACTCCCCGTGGCCCGTGAAATATTGCGTTACAGTCTGTGATGCAGTTTCGGGAAGAACTCATATGTGGTTCTCCCTTTCTCCTGCTTTATTCCAGCCTCTTTGCCACTTCCCAATTTCGAACTCTGGGATGTTTTTCTTTGCAAGGGCAGGAGACGTCTGATTGGACAGCTCCTCACCATCAAGGACAATCATTCCCCTTTTCTTATACTTATGGGTATGGGCCCTCATCTCTGCGAAGGGCCCTCACACCAGCGACCACCGGTAAGGAGACCGTGGAGGATGTCGCATAGGCCATTGTTACAGAGCACAAAATAACTCTTTGTATTCTAATAGAGTGCCGCATGTCCAGCTTGTCAGCCCAACAGGCAGCTGCCTCGCAGTCCATTAGGAGATGTAATGCATGTGCTGTCACTCTCCAAACCCAGCTTCATCAGGTGTCCTATGAGTCGACAATGCCCCATGAAGAAACCCCGCAAGAACACGGAGTTTGTTCTTACTAAGGCCGATACAGACCTCCGAGCTTCATTGATTATAACTTTCCAGGCAGATCAAGGCCTGCCGTAGTCCGGGGAGGAAGTTCTAGAGTTTAGACCCCTTTAACTCCTCCTCCTTTCTAAGCTGTTCCAAAAGAAAGTGGTCGCTGACTCCCACACAAAGGTTCAGGTTCTAGAAGCGGGGATTTATTACTTATCTTTGCCAGAGCGCCGGCCATCTCGTTCCCTTCAATGCCAATATACCCTGGGAGCCTGGCGCCCACCAGTGAGTGACTTTTATTTTCGTCTGAGGGGTATGCGATCAAAAAAGTTTGGAGACCACTGTTCTAAAGTACCACTCCAGCACAATGTATGGTATACAATAAAAGCATTGCTAATATTCCAAATTTGCAAAAGATCGGTTAACCGGAAGTGTGATTTTGCACTGCTCCATCAGGTATCCTCTGAGATAGACAAGACCCGGGAGGAAACTCCGAAAGAACACGGAGTTTGTTCTTGCTAGGCCTCCGAACTCCGTTGGTTATAATTTTCCAGGCAGATCTTGGCCTGCCGCAGTCCGGGAAGGGAGTTCCCAGAGTTGAGACCTCATTACCTCCTCTTCCACCTCCTTCCTAGTACAATAATATATCTTTTCTCCAATAAATTTTGGCAGAGCTCCTGAAGAAGGGCACCCGAATGGTACCCGAAACGTAGAACAACAAAAAATTCTTTTTTCTTCTATAAGGTGATTGCCTTATAAAAACATCTCATTATTCTTCTTTAAATGAACTACCTCCGCAAGAAAACTTTCAAACAAACCTTATAGGTCGTCCCCGTATTCATGTTTTGTAAAGAAATCCACTAAAAGCCTTGCCTTAAATGAATTTTCTTAAAGAAATATTTTAAATAAAAAGTTAATAGCTCTTAATATGTGTAAACTTGATATAATATACGTATGTAGACAATGGTTTAAAAATTTTTTTAAAAAAGTGTAGTATTTCTGGTTGACAAATTTTAACAGACAACTTACTGTTTGTAAAATGGTTGTTGTTGAGGTTCGTTGGTTTGAAAAAGAAACTTCTTTTCAAAATTTCACCGAAGTTTCGATGACAAATTTATCACCTTCTTCAGGGTAAAAATTTTCCTTATTATTATTGAATTTCTTAAAAAAACTATAAAAGAAAAGCCAGTTGTACAGTGGTGAAATTAGTGCTCACCTGAGCAAATCGTTGATATTTTGATGTACGTTATGACTCGGTATATTTGATGTTATAAAAATGAGGACGTTGAAAGTTTAGTCACAAAAAGTAATCAAATTTGTTGCCTTTTTCCAAGGTAAAAATTTTCCCTTTTTTTTTTTTTTACCCTGAAGAAGGCAACACATTTGTCGTCGAAACGTCGATGAAAATTTGGAAAAAAAAATAGTTTTTTTGGGGGGAGTGACCGAACTTTCAACATCCTCATTTTACAACATCAAATACACCAAGTTGTAAAGAACATCAAAAAAGACCAACTAACTGTCCAGGATCCCATCATGGTCGATACTTAAACGAAGGAATATCAAGTTTTGGACTTTCCGTGCTTTTTTTTTTTTTCCATTTTTGAGCTATACTGTTCACATACATACACACACACGACACCACACAGGGACCATTTTCCAAAAAACCACTTTGGGGGGGGGGAACTTAGGGGACCTCAAAACTAGTATTTCTCGATAACAAAAATTTGGCACGATTACCATACTTTCTCTTACTGCTGATGAATACAATTATAATAATAAATAATATGACACGTTGGACAATACGGAAGGACCTAGTACCTACGCAGGGCAGGTGCAGGTAGCAGTCCTCCTTAGATTACACTGTACCCTATAAGGAGAGCCAACATAAATACAATTTGAAATTAAAAAAGCCATATAATTCCGCAAAAATATATAAGATCCCATTTTCCTTTTTTGTTACGAAAAAATTTTACAAATAAAAGTGATAGGCATTTATGTGTATGTGTGTAGATAGTATACGATGTTTAATAAAAAATTGTTGAAACTTTTTTCGAAAAAATTACAAAAAAAAAAAAATGCAAGTAAGGTTGCACACATTCATATTGCACACGTTGATGGGTTTTGTCCGGAAATCTTGCGTGTCTGATGCGGTGTTAGTAGTACCTAAACGAAAATATCAAGTTTAAGCTTACTGTTAATTCATTTGGTGGCTACTCAGATGAGCTCAAACACCAAGGTAGAGGTATAGGCACTTGAATACTTATAGTAGCTACGTTGCACTTCAGAATATAGTGCCAATAATATTGACATTTCGAATTTTACTCATATTAGTCCCCAAAATAAATACTGAAGCAATTGGATTAAGTACATAACCAAACAAGTTGTAGAAGTGAACCAAACTGGGCTCCAAAAAAGTAGCGCCAATAACATTGAACTAAACTCACATAATTTTGTTTGTGATTCTAATAAAGCAAGCAGTTTAATATTATGTTATGGTTGGTTCCGCAGAGCTGGAAAGCATCAGAATGATTTTCCGTGATAGCCTGTTTCTTTTTTTTGATCATCGAGACCGGTATCAGGGCGTTCGCCCATCATCAGGATGCTTTTTATCAAACAGTGTGATAACATAATTTTACACAAAGCAAATTGTTTAGCTTATACACTGATACCAGATAAACATCCACTAATATACCAAAACACAAATGTCAATGTATATGTTACGGTAAATTATGAATGAAATGATATATGTTAGGCATTTCATATAATACTTAAAATTGTTAGGCAATATGTAGAATTTATCCCATTTCTCTAATTTGCCTAGGCATTCTATAGAATGCCTACGGCGAAGCAGGCAAAGTAACCTTATATGTTCAGGTTGTCCCGTGTGGTTTATAGTTCTAATGGTGGATAAAAATATGTTTCGATGCCGTTTTGAGGAGAAACTGTGGAAAAGAAGAAATACTACAGCAATGAACAGTGTATTTTTAACAGATGAACGTTAACAGGTACTTGTGAAAAACGCTCCTTCGGTAAAATTTAGCAGCAATAACTAGGCCATAATTATATATGGCCATTAATAGATATATAACGTAGACATTTTATAGAATGCCTAGGCAATGTATAGGAATGCCTAGCCCAGGTATGAAATAAAAAGTATATTTCTTACTTTGCCTAAAGTAGCCTAGGTATTATATGAAATGCCTAAGCATTCTATAGAATACCTGAATTTCATACTTTGCCTGTAACATATAAACTAAATTTGCTGTGTGCAAATCTATGTTATCACACCGTTTTGACAAATGTATCCTGATGATGGGCGAACACCCGAAACCGGTCTCAATGGCCACAAAAAAGAAGTAGACTATCAAGGAAAATATATCTGATGAAGTTTAATATTATATATATAGGGAAGGGATTAGCTGAGTGGTTAGCGTATTGGACTACCCACGCGGAGGACCCAGGTTCAAGTCCAGCTGTGCTAACCTTAGATTTTTTTATTTCTAAGAGCCTCTACAGCTTACTGTCGCGGCGATGGGGGCAGTGTTGTCTGTAACGAGAGAACACTGTCCAAAGGCCGGCAGTGCACTGAGAAGGCTGCGGGCGCCAATGACCATAGATGTTGACGCGCCTTAAATTAAAAAAAAAAAATAATATATAGGTGGTAGAACCATACATTGTACTAAAGTGTTAACGTTATTGCTAAAAAAAAAAAAAATCTGGTGTGAAACACTCACACGACTATCTCTTAATCCTAACAGTCATATATAAAATACAAAACCTTGGATTTAAATTTTAAATTTTGCTAATTACATTCTAAAACATAGAGATTGTCTATGGAGGGACAAGTGCCAAATTACTAACCGAAGCAGGTACAGCAATGATTACGTCATTAAGCGACAATAATATTAAACAAAAACATTTGAATTACACAAACGTCTCTCAATTTTTAATTTTTTTAACAGAAAAATATTTCAAATAAAAGTGATACATTTCTATGTATGCACCAAGTATTCTAAGATTAAAGGAAATCCATGTAAATCCGTTTCGAGATAATCCCCCCCCCCCCCAAAAAAAAAAACCTATCCGGTCATCCATTGCACTTCTGGTAATCCAGAATTTCTTAAAAATTGGTAATTCTATCAATGATTTTAATGTGTATTATGTTGGTTGTGCCCCCTTTAGAACCCCCCCCAAAATGAATTTACCCGGAAAAAATGTGGAAAATCGTTGGCAGGGCCGTTTTTTTTTTTTTTTTAAAAAATCATGGAAACTAAAAAAAAAAAAACATTCAGTAAAGTTGCGGATTTGATGGTTTTTATCCGAAATGTTCGTGTCTGATGTGGTTGGTACTAACTAAAATGGAATACTAAGTTTGAGCTTCCTGCAACTTTCACTTAACACAATTATAATATAATTTAAATTGTTGTTTAAACGGTAAATTGTATTCATTTGAGTATTAGTAGGGGACCAGAGTATCTACCCAGGCTTGTAGAAGAAGGAATGGTACAGAACAGTGTGCCAATAACTTTAAAAATTTAACGCCACAAATTCCGCAAAACCAGACAAATTCAATTTTTATATTATTTATGTATATGGTTAGATTAAATTAGAATTAGATTGGAAAAACGGGGCGAGCCAAGCCTCATTCCACGGCGATCTACATTAAGAAGTCTATTGTGGATCCCCCTAATATTATAGCATATCTTTCACAGCTTCGTCCTCCTTAATCAGGCCTAGCAAAAGCTGAAAGTGGCTCTGCCTTGGAAGCTCGTGGCTACGCGGGATTGCTTGTCTCTCCCAGTTAAAGAAAACATGGTCCTCAACAGATCAACCATACTCACAGAGTATCCGGCTAAAAAAAAAAAGTACCGTGGTTTCCTGCTCAACTTTGTAGAATCGGCATAAAGCGTTATCTACAAGTGCCTATTCAGCCAACAATGCCCTGTTAATAGACCCACTATTAGCCTTATATCCCTTCGGCTATGGCTCAGTAGATCCGTGGTGAATGTAGGTATACCTCTGCCTTGGTGTTCTTTTCCACTATTGCAGTGGGAGGATCCTGTGTCTTTCACGGACCTCTCTCAGGCATCTGGTTGGCTTCCTCACTGGGCATTGTGGCTTAAGGAGACATCTCTATACAATGGGGCTCATCCCTGACACCTTTTGTAGAGTTTGTGAGACGGAGGAGGAAACACCCATGCATCTAATGACGGATTGTTTGGGCTGTGAGGAGATTAGGTTTAGGACCTTTGGCCGGAATAGGATATCGGGGATCTTAAGGTCCTTTAGAGGAACTTAAGCTGTCCTTTTGGTAAAACTTAGATGGGTAAAACCTGGGCCTGATCTTTTGTTCCAGACCCAGTAGTTGTTATTCTTTAGGGGTAACTATATGGGCCCATGGAGGCATGGATAGCGTAGGGTTTCGCCATAATAATCCACCATTGCAGACGTTGGTCTTCAATCCAATCTTTGTATATGGTTAGATAGTATACATGAAGTTTCAAAAAAAAAAATCATTCGTACTTCCAGTTGAATGATTTTGCCCAAAGCGTGTTTAAGGCTAACCCAACTAAAACATTGTAACGTCGCCATATTTAAAGACAATTGCTCGAATAAATTTTATTAAATTAAAGTAAGAGAGAAAGTTGTGTGAGTGTTTCACACCAAATTGTATTTTACTTTTTTTTCTTTTTATTTGCAAAGTGTACAGGAATACACCTGATCTATGGATTGCCCCCCTAAATTGGATTTTTAAGGGTGTTTGGTTAAGTGAGTAAATAAATATTATATTAAAAGTATCAAAGACATCACACTGGGTGTTTAATAATGTTGAATAGATAGTATTAAAAACCCGCGCCCAGTTCTATACATCGCCTTTTGTGGCGGGAAGAGTGGTAAGAGTGAACTTGAAGGGGAGGGGTGAAGGGGAAAGAGAGAATTTGGATTGCCTTTAAATAAAGATTAAACGGGACATTGACCCATGATAATGGTCTTAAACAGTAGGAGGTCTATTGGGGTGTTTTGCTAGTTCTCCAATGTTTTCCAAACTAATACAAACCCCACCTCTCCCCCCCTTTACATTTACACACATACAAAACATATATACACTTGAATTTACCACCTTGAAGCTTGCAAGTGTTAGTGTGCTAGTGTGGGGTGGGAGAAGGGCTGTAGTTTGGTTTTATTTTCCCACCCTCCTTGACAGCACCATAGACACATAGACTAGTTAGGAACTCATATATACGGTGTGTGTGTGTGTGGGGGGGTGTAATCTTTTAGAAGACCCCACACAAGGTTCTGTCTCACTTCTAACCCTTCGTTTCCCATTTAGGGGGATGTAAATTTATGAATGTGTGCGTATAGTATGCGACATTAAAGTCATTAACTCCAATACATTCTCATACATTTGGAAGAGCAAAATAATCTGATCAACCCCCCCCCCAAACTGCAACTTACAATGAGTTAGACTCACCATAAACATGGTGATAGGGATTTTTCCAGTATACCTGAGCGGCTTTATGTGGAGCGCTCTATGGCCAAACCAACAGATCTCCAACATCTATGCAGCAAGTTTAAAGAAAAATCGTTGCAACTGTTTTCCAAAAAAAATCTCCCCTCCTAAAAAACAAGCAAGTTTCCCAGCATCTTTCAAGCGGAAATTCATGCAATCCGGAGGATTAGTCTAGTTTAAGCTCGACAGGAAAGATATCGGAATCAAGGAGACTGTAGGTCCAATCCAAGATAGCCAAGCCACCATTAAAGCACTGAGCTCATATATTCATCAGTTCAAAAATAGTATGGGGGGGGGATGCTTTGGTAAACGCAATGTTCTGGGCAGGAACAAATACAGTTACCATATCAAAGACATTTTCCGTGATAGATGCCTTATTTTGTGGTCATCGACCGGTTTCTGGGGTTCGCCCATCTTCAGGATGCGTTTGACAGACAGTATGATAAAACAGATTTGCACTCAGTGTACGGAGTGTGTAAAATGAATTTGCTCTGTGCTGAACGCCCGAAACCGGTCGATGACCACAAAATGAAGCAGGCTATCACGGAAAATGTCTCTGATGCTTTCCAGCTCTGCAGAACCAACCACCACAACAACAGTTACCATATTTTGAGTGCACGAGATATGATGGCGTGGAATAAATTTGCATAAGCTTTCTTGGTTTCTTACATATAGAGAGCTCCCACAGAAAGATTCCCAGATATGCAAGTAAAATTCCCACCACAATTTTTATGGCCAGCCCAACTAAGCATTGTAAAGTGGCAATTTTTAAGAATATCCTCCCTCTATCCAGTGAAATCTTCAATGAGGTATGAAATGGTTATTTCTTCAACTTACTTAACGAAGTTGGGTGGTTGATGTTAAGTTTGTCACAAACTGGGTGGCGGTGATGTGTATGTGTCTGTGTGTGTGTAGGGAAAGGGAATAAGTCTGTAAAACTTGGGGTGGTATTTTTGGCAACAAACTTAGGCATCTATCATTTTCTCTATGTGTGCCTGACTGCACGTCTGTATAGTTTGCACGTGTGCACTTTTTTTTTTTTTTTTTTACATGTCACATGTAACTTACTGGTAGACATTACTAGCGAGTAAATTATGTAGGGTGCGCATATGTAAGCACGTTGACTACTAGAAAATGGAGGGGTTGTTGAGAATTTTTTTTACTTATCCTAGAATATTTACATTTTGGGGGAGGGGGGACGCTTTGACAACGTGCGAAACACTCTAACACTAATTAATACAATTTAATTAGGAAATTTTATTTAAAATTTACCACGTTACAATGTTTAGTTGGGTTGGCCACAAAAAATGGTAGTGGGGATTTTAATTATAGATATTCTATTCTGCGTAGCTCATCCTTGCTATATGTCTAGCCCAATCAAGATTAATCAAATTTGACCACATTTATTTCTTTCAAAAATCGCATTTCAGCTCCTGATTCCTGTTTTACGGCGAACAGGGATCGAAAATACATTCCACAATATGTTCCTTTCAAAGATTACAAGGCCTCTTTCGTCTATCTTAGATTTTTTTTCCAGAAATATATTTCAAATAAAAGTGATACATTTACTAATCTATGCAGTAAACATTCCAGTGTAAGAAAATGTGTAACATTTTCGAGGAAAATCCCCCCCCCCCAATAAAAAAAACTCAAAAATACCTATTCTGTAAAAAATTGCACTTCTGTTCAACGATATGGATTTTGCCCGAAATATTTGTGTCTGATTCGGTGGTAGTGCCTAAATGGAATATCTAGTTCAAACTTCCTGCAACGTTTTATTATTGAAATATTCTTTAACACACACACCCACACACACACACATTCACAGTCAAAATTCGTTAATAGCAATTTCTTTTCTTACTCAGAGGACCTTAAGACATTTATTTCTATTGCCAAAAATTAAGAAAATGTAAAAAAATTATTACAAATAAAAGTGATTAGGTTATAAATGACACATCGTTTGTAGTTTTCGAGAAAAATCCCCCCACCCCCCAGATCTCAGAAGTCTACTCTGTAAAATATGTTGATATTACATAGTTGTGGGAACCGTACATTACACTGAGGATTAGTACATTTCAGGAAACCTTAGCGTTACAAAAAAAAAAATAATTTGGTGTGAAACACTCACACGACTTTCAATTACTTCTAATTAAGCACAAATTAATCAAGAAATTATCTCTTTAAAAAATTGCCACATTATTATTATTGAATCCGGGTGCCTAATGGCTTGGGACCTAAGCCTGTATGGCTTTTATCCCCTCCCTCCGTTCCGCCCCAATTCAACCCCCTAATTAATCTCCTCCGGTAGTCTACCGGTCAATCTGCAATATCCCAAGATGTCCAACTCCATCTCACCCAGGCAATCCCGCGAGAGTGGTGCCCTCCCGAATATACGAAACCTAGTGCCAGCGAAACGGGGGCACTGACATAAGTAGTAGTACACCGTTTCCCTGACTCCATTATCACAGTTCTGACAAGTGAGATTAGACGTCCTCCCTATATTATGCAAGTGACTAGACATCCAAGTGTGTCCAGTCACTAACCCACCAAGGTCCACAGACCTGTCCTACTAAGGGACAGAAGGTAATCCGAAACCTCCTGCCTGATTCCTTTTATAAATCTTGTAGCCTGGAGGCACCCCTGTGTGTCCTCCCAGCGTTTCTCCAAGGCTCTCGTTTCCCAAAGTCTAATCTGTTTATCACAGAACCTCTTAGTGACGGCAAGAGCTGGCTTGGGACCACAAAAAGGTAAAGAGGATCCCTCCCTAGCCAGCCGATTCGCACTCTCATTGCCCTCTATTCCCACATGTCCGGGTACCCAATAGAGTCGCATCTTACCCTTCCGAGCTAAGGCGTTAAACCTTCTCCTACATTCTCCCACCAATTTCGAACTCCAACACGGCTTGCTCAAAGCCCTCAGTGCGGCTTGACTGAGGAGATAATATCCGCACCTCTTTAATCTCTCCCTGCCACTCCCCCGCAAGGTAGCAGCAGCAGTCGATAATACCCACAACCTCGGACTGAAAGACAGTGGCCAAACCAACCAAGGCCACCGAACTCCCCCTGTGCAACTCCTGCAACCATGCTCCCGCATATGACAGGCCAGTTCCCTCCTGCCTAGAGCCATCTGAATAGCACCGAATAATGCCGTTACCCGCCTTCGTGCCACATTATAATGTTTAATTGGGCTGAATATAGAAAAAACGGTTAGCGGGGATTTTACTTGTATATCTGAGCGTCCTTTATTTGGAGCACTCTATGTCAAAACCAACATTAGTTAAAGAAAATCGTTTTCGAGAAAAATCTATTTTGTCAAATCCACAGAATAAATCCAAAAAAATCATTATGAATGAATATGTGAGATAGGTCCGCGCAATCCTGGATAACATCTGGTATTTTATCCCATGTAGCATGCATTTTTATATTGTGCCTGACCGGTTTCGGATTTTCATAAATCGTTTTATAAATTCACCAAGTTCGTGTAGAGAGTTCACTTCAACGTAATGTTTCTGTTCCACTCCAAGATTAATTTGCTCTGACGATGATAAAAATCCAAAACCGTTCAGGAACAATATCAATATAAATATGCATGCTACGACGGATAAAATAGCAAATCTTTTGAATCTTTAGTCTTTGTCCCAGTGTCATTTCTTGGTTCCATCAACAATATAATAGCAACATTCTTTACAGCGATAAAATCAAAAGAATGAAATAGGATTTCGATGAAACTTTGTCCTCATCAGGCTGGCACATTCACAGAGAATGTATACCAAGGTTTCTTTTTCTAGTGTGTCTTACAATTAGTGGATTTGAATTGGCTTCTATGGATGAATATGAAATCTGGGGGGGGGGGGATTTCGCTAGAACGCAGGTGAAAAGGAACTTTGAGATCATTATGTGTATTTAGTTAGATTGGATACGTGCCAGGGAACATATACGATTTTTCTAAGGTTTTTTTTATTGTAAGCATGCTGTCTATTGGAATTTTTGGTCGTACCCCATAATTCCAGCCATAGTCCAAATCGGGTCTCTAATATGCAGGGTGTCCCATTTAAACGGGCCACTTTTGAAATAACTTTTAAACGAAGCAAGATATCAAAAAAGTAGCATAAAACGTTTGTTGAAGTATTTGCGCTCTAGTTTATGATGGTGTTAATGTTTATTTTGGATTTCATTGCCGCCTTACACCTTAAATCGGTGATTGAAAGTGGCGACTTCTTTTTGAACCCCACTTTTTACTGCTGTATTGCAAACTATTAAAAAAAAATGAAGAAAAATGCCGTTAATTTCACTTCAATATTTCAAACCGTTGCCGAGATATTCAACCATAAAGATTCAATTTTCTTCGTTTTTTTCCCTATTTTTCTGTTTCATAAACTAAAATTAAAAACGGATTTTCTTATTAATTTCTAATTAATAACAGACTTCAAATGCTGATAAAGTTTAAAAGCTATTTTAAAACCATAAGGGGCTTAAAAATCAGGTAAAACTCATTAAAACAATACAAGTTTCCAGTTTATTTACAAAAGTAGATCAAAAAATATTTCCTATTTATTCAAAATGACTTCCTCGGCTTGAACGGCACGCGCGCAGTCGCTGCCCAACATATAAAGTTGCTAATCGTATATTGTCTGAGGAATTGCTAAGCAAGTTTGGTTTAAGTCTTCTCTAAGGGCTTCTGGAGCTAGTTGGTTCCTTGGTATAAATTTTTTCTTTGAGATATCCCTAAAGAAAGAATCAAGAGGGGCTAAATCTAGTGATCTGGAAGACTGTTTCCGATCTGTCTATTAATGTTTGGTGCAGAATATTTGGAGACAAAACTATTGGCCCATACTCTCTGCCAGGTACCTTATATGGCAAGAATACGCTAATTTTATTCGCTAAGTGTTACAACAGTTAGAGGATGTGTCATTGAATGTCAGAACAAGAATGTGGTTTCAACAACAATGGTTGTCCCGCGCACTATGCCTTAGTGGCGAGGAAAGATGTCAATGAGACGTTCAGTAACAGCTGATTGGGACTGGCAAGCTGGCCTTCCAGATCGCCAGATTTAAGCCCTCTTGATTTTTTTTCCACCAAGAAACCAACAGCTCCAGATGCACCTACAGAAGACTTAATCCAAACCTGCTTAGCAATTCCGGCAGACATTGTACGATTAGCAACTTCATATGTTGGGCAGCGACTGCGCGCGTGCCGTTTAAGCCAAGGAGGGTCCTTTTGAATAAATAGGAAATATTTTTTTTATAGATTTTTGTAAATAAACTGCAATATTGTTTTGTTTTAATGATGATTTCCCTGATTTTTAAGTCCCTTATGGTTTTAAAATAGCTTTTAAGTTTTAACAGCATTTGAACTCTATTATTTATTCGAAATTAATAAGAAAATACGCTTTTAATTTAAAAAAAAAAACGAAGAAAATTGAATCTTTATGGTTGAATATCTCGGCAACGGCTCTTGAAATATTGAAGTGAAATTAACGGCATTATTCTTCATTTTTTTTTTTGAAATAGTTTTCAATTCCGTAGTAAAAAAGGGGGGGGGGGGAAGGAAGTAACCACTTTCAACCACCGATTTAAGGTGTGAGGCGGCAATGAAATAATAATAATAAAAAAAAAACATTAAGACCATCATAAACTAGAGCGAAAATACTTCAATAAACGTTATGTTCACTTTTTAGATATCCTGCTTCGTTTAAGAGTTATTTCAAAAGTGGTAAATGGGGGCACCCTGTATAATAAATGCAACAGTCTTTTGTTATTTTAAAGTGTTTAGAACGAAGAAGACAAGAAGTTTTGAGAAAGGTTTATAACGAAGATTGGTTTCGAGTCTTTTATATCTAGTATGTAAAAATCGTTTTAACCCCTTTTATCTAGGTGGTAAGAACCATATATTGTATCGAAGTGGTGCTGTTAAGAAAACATAATTACGCTACTGTTCCAATCAATTTTTTTCGCAACAAATGTTTCAAATAAAAGTGATAGGTATTAAAAAAAAAAAAATCCTTAAAGTCGTACATCCCATTTGTTGAATTTTTCCCCAAGAAATCTTCGTGTCTGATGCAGTGGTTGTACCTAAACAGAAAACTAAGTTTTGGGAAAATTATCTTCAGTGATAGAAAATTGACTTTAATGGCCATTCCTTTTTTGGGTACGTATTTTTTTCCTTTGGGTTGGTGTGGGGGGAATTTGTTCAGAAATCTTTATTTTTCCCAGTTTATTTTATTTTATTTTTTTTTTGTAATGAAACTCGTCGTTAGTTTGAACCTCTACCACCAGGTCTTACATTTTGTTCATGAACATACACCCACGCAGATATACCGGACACACACACATACATTTATACACCCATGAGCAATTCAGTTTAATTTTAGTTGTCTGGGAGCAAAACAACCTCCCAGCGGTTGGTTGGTTGGTGGACCTCCCCCTCACCCCAGGAGGTTGTCTGCTAGTGACAAGGGCTCGGACCAGTAGGACCCCCCCGTTGGGGGGTGTAGGGAGGTGCTTTGTGTGTGTGTGTGTGTTTGAGTGAGTCTATGTCAAGCGCAGGCACAAACCATTAGTTGGCCACCCTTCTCTCTACATTCTAGATCGATACAGTGCAGAAGGCTTTCCTAAACACACGGCCAAACAGGAACACTCCGGGGCTGGCTGGCTGTTGCAGAGGGTGCGGCAAAGGGAAAATTGGATGGGCACTATTTTTTCCTCTCTCTCTCTGTTTCCACGGAGTTCGTCTGTTGGGGGCGGTAGTGTTTCACTCTCTCTTTATTTATAATTTTTTTTTTTCATTTCCTCTACTACGCTAAGAAAAAGAAGTATAAGATCTAGAGAAATTTTCAAAATTGAGTGGAATAGGAAAGGGTTTTTTTTTTGTTTTTGGAAAATAGGCTTCCCTCCAAAAAAAAAAAGAAGAAAAAAAATTAACATTGCAAGTAGCCTAAACTTGGTATTCCGATCAGATATAACCATAGTATCTGACAAAGAAAGGTTCCCAGTCTAAATCTATCAGTCGAAAATGTGACTATTCAATTTTTTTTTTTTAACTTCATAAACTCTCTACACACATAAATACCTATCACTTTTATATGAAACATTTTCCCTGAGAAAATTGATTTTTTGGGGGGAAATTGATTGATTTTGGGGGGGGGGGAGAAATTAACGATTAAGCTTCCATTTAAAGTACCACTTCAGTAAAATCTATGGTTCTACTACCAATATAATATTAATATGTTTTCCTTTTTTTTTTTTTTTTAAATGAAATTCTTAACTACAATACAAAGTGTAAACAAGCAAATATGATAATATATGTAACTTAGAACATAACGGGATTTACTGATTGGATAAGCCACCCATCGAGGAAGCTTCTCACCATTAAGGACAATCATTCCTCTTTTCTTATACTTATGGGTAAGGGCCATCATCTCTGCGAAGAGATCAAGCGGCAACACACCATCGACCACTCGTAAGGAACACCGTGGAGGATGTCGCATAGGCCTTTGTTACAGAGCACAAAATGGCTCTTTGTATTCGTAATAGAGTGCCGCTGTACGACCTCGCAGCCCCTTAGGAGATGTAATGGAGTTTCTTCCTCCATCTCCACACAGAATCTGCATGTGCTGTCACACTCCAAACCCAGCTTCGTCAGGTGTCCTCTGAGTCGTCAATGCCCCATGAGGAAACCCATAGGAACGCGGAGTTTGTTCCTTACTAAGGCCAATGCAGGCCTCCGATCTCCGTTGGTTATAATTTCCAGGCAGATCTTGACCTGCCTCAGTCCGGTGAGGATATTTCAGAGTTAAAACCCCTTTACCTCCTCCTCCAATCTAAGTTTTTCCAAGAGAAACTGGTCGCTGACACCCACAAAAAGGTTTAGGTCCTAGAAGCGGGGGATGTAGTACCTATAGTTGTTGTGGTTGGTTCCGTAGAGTTGGGAAAGCATCAGAGATATTTTCCGTGATAACCTGTTTCTTTTGTGGTCATCATCGACCGGTTTGTGGCGTTCGCCCATTATCAGGATGCTTTTTGTCAAACAATGTGATAACACAGACTTGTACAGAGCAAATTCAGTTTATACACTAGTTTAAAACTGAATCTGCTCTGTGCAAAAAAGTCTGTGTTATCACAGTGCTTGACAAAAACGCATCCTGACGATGGGCGAACGCCCGGAAACCGGTTGATGACCGCAAAAAGAAGCAGGCTATCATGGAAAATATCTCTGATGTAGTACCTATCTTTGCCAGATCGTCGGCCGTCTCATGCCCTTCAATGCCAACATGCCTTGGGTGCCTGCTACCTACCAAAGGGTGACTTTTATTTTCATCTAAGAGGTAAGCGATCAATAAAGTTTGGAGACCAATGCTCTAAAGCACCACTCCAGCACAATGTATGGTACAACTACCTATGTAAAATTAATACACAATAGAAGCATTGCTAATGTTCCAAATTTGTAGGAAATCGGTTTACCGGAACTGCGACTTTGCACTGATACTAAACTGAAAAGAAAAAATCGAATCACATTTAGGTAGACCTGAGAAATCGCGAGACGTTAAAATTCAAAGGTGTTTGTTGAATATTATTAGCACTCTCTACAATGTAATCCTTCTCTGTTTGCCTCGATTGTAGGTTGACACTTGTCCTCCACAAAACACTTGCATATTTATCATTAGACGAATAAGGAAAATTTGAAATCTCGAGAGCATTCTCAGAGTATGTAAAAATGGTGTTTACCGAATGGCCTGTCAGTATGTGTGTATTTGTATAATAGGACCAAAATAACTTAAAATTAACGAAATGTCCGCCAGGTAGATGTAGATTGTTGTAGGAGATTATCGCACTGCAACCTGAAAGATCTATTGTGCCCCCCTCCCGGACCCTTCTCAGTGCACTGCAGGCCTCCAAGCAGTGTTCTCTAGCTATAGACAACACTGCTTATCACCGTGCAGTGAGCTGTAGGGGCTCCTAGAAAGAGAAAATCTAAGGGCAGCATGCTGGATTCGAAACCGAGACCTCCGCGTTGCTAGTCCAGCGCGCTACCATTGAGCTAATCCCTTCCTTCTCCCTTGGCTTACGCCAATTTACTAGGGACGGAGACCTTAGTTTGTGTACTGCGTTTGTCCTTGTCTGTAAAGTGTAGAGTGTATGTGGTTTTAAGCCTACTACTGTTCTGACGAAGTGCATGGAATACTGAGCTGTGGTAACCCGTGGGATCGCTACTCCCCAAGTAACTGGATGCAACAGATAAACCTAGCGGGCACTCCGCCAGGTTAGCTGAAACTTGATATACCGTTCTCAGATACAACCATCATAAAACTAACGTAAAATGTTTTCCAGTCAAAATCCATTAACCGGAAATAAAATGAAAAAAAAATCTAGTGTGAAACACTCACACATAACTTTCTCTTATTGCAGTGTTTTTCAAAATTGTATTTGACAAAATTTTATAGTTTAGTATAACCAAATTTAATGAAATTCTGTCGGTGATTTTATTGGGAGAAAATTGCGTAAACTGTTAAACTTGAAATGTTGGCAATCTATTTATTTGTACTTAATTTTTGTTTAGATGGTTAGAATTGTATAATCAACTAGCTAGCTATCTACCTATCTAAATGGCGCTACAACGCGCGGTGAGTCCTGGCCTCCTCAATGAATTTCTGCCATTCAGCTCAATTTCGTGCAGCCGCTTTCCCAGCAGGCTTCCGGCATCAACTGCCACATCATCTGCCCATCTCAACCTCGGTCTACCGGCTCTAATATTTCGATGGAGTAGATCTTCCAAAACCTTCATCGCGATTTCAGTCACTTGCATCCTGGTCAACCTGCCCAGCTCAGTCTTCCTAGCCTTACGATGGCTGACAACATCTGCTTCGACGAACAGCTCATATAGCTCCCTTTCTTTCTGCTTCGCCAGACCAACTCATCTCTTGCCGGACCGAATTTTTTTCGAAGGATGTTCCTTTCGAAGACAAGTATGCTTTTCATCTATCTTTGATATGGTCCACGTCTTAGAGGCATAATGTAAGGACTGGGCGGATTAGAGTTTTGTAGAGCTGGTGGATTTCCTTTTCTACTAATTAATTAGCTTACTGTATAATCAACTATGATAGCACTTTTAGAGACCAAAATATAACTTTATCCGGAGAAATGTTTCAAATAAAAGTTGTAGCTCTTTGTATGTATAATTGATATACAAAGTTTAAAGCCGTTGGGGAGCCATTTTTGAAAAAAATCGGGGAAAATAAAAACAATCAGTAAAGTGGTGTTTCCGGTTAAGAAATTTTTGACAGATAACTTACTGTCCGGATCCCTATGGTAAGATGCCTAAATGGGAATCTCAAGTTTGAAAATTGCTTCCTGCAATTCTTCCGGTTTTTGAGCTATACTGTTCACATGGAAACGTCCGTGACGTAAAAAGTATTGGAACGAATTTTCTTTAAAATTCGTATACTCTCTTGTATACACGCGAAATGTACTTTTTTTAAATTTTTATGAAAACGATTTTTCGTGGCTTCTTGGGGGGGTATTTTATCGTCAAAGCTTTTACTATAAAATGCTACCTTTTGCACAATCTATGGTTCCTACCACCTTTAAATTATTACTTGCGGTTTCTCCATACTACTGGTTAATAGGTACTATTTTTCTTAATTTAAGGCGTCAACATCTATGATCATTGGCGCAAGAAGCCTACTCAGTGCACCGCCGGCCTCCGGACAGTGTTCTCTCGTTACAGACAACACTGTCATACAGACCAAGTGAGCTGTAGCGTTTCAAAAATAAAAAAAAAAGTTTTTAGCGATTGGTTGTGTGTGTGTGTGTGTGTGTGTGTGTGTGTGTCGAACAAAATATCTCAAAAATGAAAAATTGCAGGAAGCTCAAAAAATTAGATTACATTGTGAGTGGGGGGGTTGGCTGGACACGCCACCGCGACCCCTATTGTGGCACCCACAATTTAGGAGTTTTCTCTCTCACAAGCCATGTTTGTTTTATTAGACATCTAGGAGTCCTGAGAGACACTTTTGGTAGGAAGCTTGTAGGTGTCAGCTTCTCCTCTCTCCAAAGAGGAGAAAACCTCAGCCATACGAGCATTTGAAGAGACAGTAGGGCGCCCATAGTGCATAACTAAAGCATAGCAACTTTAAAGATACTTTGTAATTGAATTTTATGAATTACGTAAGAATAAATCGTGTAAGTACTCCACACCAGATTTTGTCTTAAACTAATCTGAGGATTTCCTGTATCCTGGTATTTTATATCTTCCAACATGGCTTAATAAGATTTTTATTTAGGTTAATTTATACCGGGGAAGCGGAATATTCGAACCTGAATAGATCATGTGTGATAGAGTTTTGGGAACTTATACTTACACGAGTTGTACTCGCCTGGACTGCCAAGGAACACTGATGAATACAGGACGCCACGTCTGGCAGCATCGCTAGCTGCACGTGCTTCGGCTGGCGATGGCCATTCACGCCGACCGCACCATTTGCCTGAAAAAAAATTTACAAAAATAAATTAATAAATATTAAGAATAGCATCAAATTATATTGTTTACAAACTTGGAATAAGTATGACTTAAGGAAAAGAATAGTTAAGTAGTTAGCGTACTGGAATCTCACGCGGAGGACCCAGGTTCGAGTCCAGCTGTGCTACGCTTAGATTTTTTTATTCCTAGAAGCGTCTACAGCTCACTGTCCGGTGATGCGACAGTTTTGTCTGTAACTAGAGAACACTGTCCGGAGGCCGGCAGTGCAACTGGAAGGAATAAATAGATATGGCCTTAAATTAATAAAAAAAAAAAGTAAGTATGATATTAGCTTGCAACAAATAACAATAAAAAAATAATAGAAATCTATAACAAAAAAAATTATAAAAGTCTACCAAATTTAATGAAATTCTTCCGGTATTTTTATGGAGAAAATCGCGAAAACTGGAAGGAAAAAAGCCTGTACCAAAAAACCCATTTCTAGCTTACTAATATTCTTGAAATTCTAAATGTTGGAAAATCTATTATATTTCTAATTAATTTTTTGTTTAGATGGTAGAATTATATATATATAATCAACTATGATAATACTTTAGAGGAAAACATAATCCCACCGCTACCCCAAAAGTGCCCCTGAAATGATTTTATCCCAGAGAAATGTTTCAAATAAAAAGTTGTAGATCTTTATATGTGTAGTACACCTACTTAGTTTAAAGTAAATCTTTGCAGGAGCCCTTTTTAGACAAAAATAGCAGAAAACTGAAAAAAAATACTTTGTCAGTAAACACGCACTTTTCCGTCATCCGATTTTCTTGAAAGACGGAATTTATACTACATATTTAATTCTAATTAATATTATTTAGATGATATTGAATTGTGTAATAAACTGAAATAGCAAATTAGAGGAAAATCTAACGCTACCATTCTCCCCCCCCCCCCCAAAGTGCCCTTAAAAAAATTTTCCTGGAAAAATGTTATAAATAAAAATTGTAGCTCTTGTATGTGTAGTTGATGTATAAGTTTAAAAAAACAAACTTGGAGCCATTTTTGTGAAAAAAAAAAAAAAAAAACATTCTGTAAAGTGGTACTTTGGTTGAACGAATTTTGTGGGAAGGGTGGGATTAGGTTGTCCACTAACGTGCTATTTTGGTTTATTCCCACAATTCTATCATCTAAATAATATTAATAATAATAATTTATTATTTTGGGCGGGTGTTGGTGTATTGGTTATGAGCATGGACTTGTAAGTGGGAGGACCCCATTTCGAGTCCAGCGTATAACTAAATTTTATATTTGTTTAAAAAAATGTTAATAGTAAAGTAGGTGCTTCCGCCCCCGTACACGACACCTAATTTGGTAGTTGGACGTTAAGCCCGCCTGAAAAAATAGGCATTACTTTACTTTACTTTACTTTAATAATTATTTGTCTGTGGGGAGAGACTAAACTCTACGCTATACAAAGCCCCACTTGGCCCCCATATAGCTAACACAAGAAAAACAACAACAAACCGGGTCTACAACAAATATCCAGACCCGGGTCAAATCAATCTAAGATTCACCGCAGTCCGAACAAATCGGACAAAAACCTTAAGGAGAAATAGCCTAAGCTCTTCCACAGACATCCTGTTCTGACCAAAGTTCTTGAACCTAATTTCCTTACAGCCCAGGCAATCTGTCATAAGATGGATGGGTGTTTCCTCCAATGTCTCACAGACTGTACAAAATGAATCCGGTATGAGCCCTATTACATAGAGATGTCTCCTTAAACCACAATAAGTAAGTAAGGGATCCAATCAAATGCCTGAGAGAGCTCCGTGAAAGGCACAGCAACGTCTCATAAATAGCCCTGCCCGGACTCCCGACAACCAACTGAGCTCATCCATATGGCTAAATGCTGTGAAGCTGTCCATGATTGGAAGCCTGACAGACATGTGCCAGAAGACAGACGCCAACAGCAGGCTCGTGACCAATGAATGGGAGAGAGGCGCCTACTTTGGCAAATCTATCCACCACCTCATTCCCAAAAATTCCCATATGACCAACCTAACACATCCTTCAGAGAAGAAAACTCTTCCAGTCTTTTAGAACATTCTCTAACACCGATCTGGAAGTGAAGACACATGAACCTAGCGCCTTCAGCGCAGCTTGGCTGTCCGAGCAGATACAAATACCTTTTAACTTAATGTTACATACTCTCTCATTCAAGATACAACAAAGAATAGCATAAACCTCTCAGCCTGGTTGATTGTGTTTCATTCACCAAGAGATACAATAAATTAATATTAAATATGTCGTTGAAATTTCCGAGTATGTAGAAAACTGGATGATCCAAAGTGGATTTTTTTTTTTTTACTGAAAAAACTTTTTCTTCAGTTTTCTCCTATTTTTTTCTAAAACGGCTCCATGGATTTTCCTTAAACTTGGTATGTTTGGTACCCATATAAAGGGCTACAACTTTTATTTGAAACATTTCTCTGGGTAAAATCATTTAAGGGGGGTTTTTTGGGGGGGGATGGTTGGAGTTGGTAGATAGATCGCCAAAATTCTGAATTACGTGGAAAATTAGATAAAGCGAAAGATGCATTATTACTGAACAATTTTTTTTTTTTTTTTCAGTTTTCCCGATGTTTACTAATAAAAACGCTGGACGAATTTCATTAAATTTAATTAAACTAACTATAAAATTTGTTAATTGTAATTTTTTGTGAACTGGAGTATGTGAAAGTCGGGTGAGTGTTTCACACCAGATTTTGTTTTTTTTTTTAATTTTATTTATATGTGGTGGTACCGCTTTTATTCGAAATAAATATAAACAAGTCCCAAAAAAAAAAAATTTGTTTATTATGATAAGAAATAGAATAATGTAAGAAGTAGACAATGTAATTGTTAAGTTACGCTTGGAATCATAGAATAATGAGTTTTGGCTTGATTCGATGGCATTTCATTAGCTTTTACCTCCCATTACTTATGTTAACGAAGCAAAACCATGGAACTACTCCTTACATGTTAATGTAAGCTGGACCCCTTAAGGATCCCTGTACCCTCTTGCCCACACTTAACTACATCCCCCCCCCCTCACACTATATCCCAAAGTGTCTACAACAATGGGCCCCATCCTCATCGTCAAAAACTGCTCCTAATTCAAAGAGAACAAAAAAATAAGAGAAGATGTCTTTGTACAATTTACGTTAACAATCTGTTCTCTTCATTACAAAAAAAACTTGGGAGTTTCTTATATAAAAGCTCTCTTTAGTTGAAGCAGTTTTTGGTTGGTTAAGGATGTCCAAAATTTTGATAATCTATTTAGGACACCAATTAAAAGTGTGTGCGTGTGTGTCTTACACGACATTCTCTTACTGCAAAATGCCATATTCACTTCTTCACACTTCACAAATCTTATTAGTGTTTTTAAAAAAAAACCCGTCAGCCATTTTTTATGGAGAAATCACACACACACACACACACCCACACCAAACACCACACACACACACACACACCACACAAAATAAGACGCACTTTATCGGCGCAACAGATTTTCCATCAAACTAAGAAATTTTGGCGCATTTATATAATTCTAATTAATATTAATTTATTTGTTGTTGGGGTGGTTGGTTTCGCAGAACTGGGAAAGCATCAAAGAGAGATTTTCCGTGGATAGCCTGGCTTCTTTTTGTGGTCATCGACCGGTTTCTGGGCGTTCGCCAATCATGAGGATGTTTTTGTTAAACAGTGTAATAACATAGACACTTGCACAGAGGAAATATAGTTGATACACTCCTTGATTGATACACTCTATTGATACACTATTTGCTCTGTACAAGTCTATGTTATTACACTGTTCAACAAAAACATCCTGATGATGAGCGAACTCCCGGAAACCGGTCGATGACCACAAAATGAAGCTGGCTATCACGGAAAATCTTTCTGATAATATTAATTTTGTTGACAGTATTGTAAAATAGCACTTTAGTGGAAACCATAAACCCCAACTCTCCCTCGACCCCCACAAAAGTACTCTTAAATGAATTTTTCCCAGGAGAAATGTTTCAAATAAAAGTTGTAGCTCTTTGCATGTGTAGTTGATATATCGAGCTCCAAGAAAATCATTGGAGCCGTCTTAGAAAAAAAAATAGGAGAAAACTGAAAAATACTTTTCAGTAAAAACGTACTTCCGGTAATCCGATTTTCTTCAAACTCCAGATTTCGACAACATATTTAATTCTAATTAATATTATTTAGTTGATAGAATTTGTGTAATAAACTGAATTAGCTAGCATTTTAAAGGGGGGAACTATAACTCCCAACTCTCCCTTAAAAAATGCCCTTAAATGAATTTTTCCCAGAGAAATGTTTCAAATAAAAGTTGTAGCTCTTTGTATGTATAGTTGATATAATAATGTTTGAAGAAAATCGTTGGAGCAGTTTTCGAGAAAATGACAAAAAACTGATACATTCTGTAAAGTGGCACGTGGCACTTCCCGGATAATGGATTTTGCACCAAAAAAATCTTCGTGTTAACTTTTTTTTTTTAAATATTCTTTTCAAACACACTCACACACACACACACACACACACACACACAGACCCTTTTCTATAAACCACTTTTTTTTTGGACTCAGGGGACGTCAAAACGTGTATTTCCGGTAAATAACTTAATTTTAAAAAATCTAGCATGATCCCAGTTAGAGATCTACTACCGGCAGTTAGAGATGGTACAAAATTGATTTTGGAATTGGTTCTGTCAGTTATTTTAAATTTATTATTGCACACAAAGCTTTTGTTGATTTTATACATAGAGCGCTCCACCATAAAAAGCCGTTCAAGTACACAAGTTAAATCCCCACCACCATTTTCATAGCCAGCCCAACCAAACATTGGTAACGCTGCAATTTAAATAGAAAATTTCATATATTATCTACATAAATAAATTCATATTATTTTTATTTGTAATTTTTTTCCCGGAAAAAAATGGATTTTTGGCGGGTTTCTTATGTTAAAACTATCATATAAATTACTGCTTCAATCAATTATAAAAACAAGTTTCCCAGCATCTTCCTGGGTGGGGGAAATTCACGCAAATTTGAAAGATTAGTCCAGTTTAATTTTTAATTGAAAAATCAGAATCAGGGGATGCTGTGAAACTATCCGCTAGCCAGGCCGCCATTAAAGCACTTAGCAGTTCCGTATGTCATCAGTTTAAAAATGCTATGGGAATAGCTTTAATAGAATTACACAATGATCTGGACATGTTGGCGTGTAAGGAAATGAGATGGCCGACAAAGACCATGGCACAGAAAAGCTCTGTATCACATTTTATTGAAGCCTGAACCTTTTTGTGGAATAAGTGACCAAACCACTTTGGGTAAGAACATAGAAATTGTGGTGAGACGTAAAAGATTGCAGAGCTTTGGAAAACCTGGACAGAAGCATGCTAAGATCTCTGTGTAAGAGGGGCGGTTATAGCTTGGAAAAGATCTGAAGTCTGCTACGGATTCCCCTCACATGCTGACGGATTCCCCTCACAAAAAAAGCATTGTGCAAGACTCAGTGCGTGGGGGGAGGGGGGAGAGAGAACCTACAGAAGCTGGGCCTAGAACAAGATAGCGCCTGTCAGTTGCAGTTAAACTGAAATATCACTTTGGAGGAAAACTAAACCCCATCCCACTCACCAAAAGTATACCCTTAAATGAATTTTCCCAGAGAAATTTATTCAAATAAAAGTTATAGCATTTTATATGTGTAATTCATATTATAAAGTTTAAAGGTTTTGCTCTGGATTTCATCCAAAAATCTTTATGTTTGATGCTCGTTGCTGTAGTGTCACAAGTTTTTTTTTTGTTTGCTTCCCGCAACCACACCACTCATCCCTACCGCCAAATCCATTATTTTCCCGGTAAAAAATTAAATTTGCCAAAATATAGTATTTCCTGTTAACATTGCCTAGTAGCACTGTCTTCAAATTTTTGAAATTCTACCAAAATGAAGTACTACACAGAAAAAAAAAAAACCTATTTTCTCTGGTTAAATGTTTCAAATAAAAGTGATAGGCATATTTATGTGTGTAGATAATATACAGAGTTGAATTAAAATCGTTTCGAACTTGTTTATGAGAAAACTACGAAAAACTGAAGAAAAGTTAAGTCCGTACTTCCCGGTTAATGGATTTCGTTTTACTGTCAGATACAGTGATAGTAAACTAAACGGAAGGTTTCTAGGGCAAAAAATCTATCAACCGGAAGTGAAATTTTTACTGAATGATTTTTTTGTTTGTTTCCTTACTACCTGCCTGGGTAGGTACTTGGTACTTCCCTTCTCATTCACACTACATTTTTATAAAAATGAATTAAACAAAATATTATTTTTTTATTTTTTTATTTGTATTAAACATAAGCAACAGAAAATAATAATAAGAAATTATTAATTATAATGGCAAAAGATTACGTTTACTATACTATATTGTATTAATCTAGCGGTAGGCGTGGCACTTTTACCGGGGCAATCGCCACGACATCCTTTAAGGGGGATAGCATAACTCATTGCGTCGGCGCTTGCCAGTGAACCAATCAGGTGCCGCCATCAGACCACTTCTGGTCGATCTACTAATACACACAAACAATTCACACAAATATACACGCACATAGCTTAAATATACACAATCTACCCCCGCCAAAAAAAAAAAAAAAAATAATTTACTTTTTATCTTTTTTTAATTTGTTACACCTTAAAAGAAAAAAAAACAATCTGGCGTGAAACACTCATACAACTTTCTGTTACTGCGAAATAGCAAATGTTCTACACATTTGCAATTCCTTATTAGTGTTTCAAGACTGACGGCATTTTTATTCAAGTAAAGTCGCTCAACCGTTCAATCTTCAAACTGGGAATTTTGGCAACTTATATAATTGTAATTAATATTATTTAGTTGACAGTATTGTATAGCACATTAGAAGACGAACATAACCCAATCTCTCCGCCCCGAAAAGTGCCCTTAAATGAATTTTCCCAGAGAAAAGCTCTTGAATTTGTCCAAGTGATAGAATTGGGAAAAAATGGGCACCAACGATTTTCTTGAAACTTGGTACATCAACTACACATATAAGGAGCTACAACTTTTATTTGAAACATTTCTCCGGAAAAATTCATTTAAGAGAGTAGTTTTTGGTAGAGCAGGGAATACACGGCTTCCTCTAAAGTGTTATTTTAGTTTATTAGATAATACTATCATCTAAATAATATTAATTAGAATTAAATATGTTGTTGAAATTCTCGAATTTGAAAGTGCATTAACTTTATCACTTTAAGTAATGATTTTTTTCCCCACTTTTTCGCGATTTTCTCAAAAATGGCTCCGACAATTTTCTTCAAACTTGGTATATCAACTACACATAGAAAGAGCTACAACTTTTATTTGAAACATTTCTCTGGGAAAATTCATTTAAAGGCAGTTATGAGGGAGGAGAAGTGGGGTTAGGTTTTCATCTAAAGTGCTATTTCAGTTTATTAGACAATTCTGTCATCTAAATAATGTTAATTAGAATTAAATATGTTGTTGAAATTCCGAATTTGAAAAAAAAAAGGATAACGGGAAGTACGTTTATTTGACCACATTTTCGAGATTTTCTCAAAAATGGCCGCGACGATTTTCTTGAAACTTCCTATATAAACTAAACATACAAAGATCTACAACTTTTATTTAAAACATTTCTCCGGGAAAATTTACTTTTAGGGCATTTTTAGAAGAGGAATGGGCTAAAGTGCTATCATAGTTGATTATACAATTCTATCATCCAAACAAAATTAATTAGAAATAAATACATTCGCCAAAATTCTGAGTTTCAAGAAAATTAGTAAACCGGAAATGGGCGCTTTTACTGAATAGTTTTTCCAGTTTTCGACGGATTTCATTAAATTTGGTATACTAACTATAGAATTTTTTGGAGCCATTTTTTTTTTTTTTTGAGAAAATAGCAGAAAACGAAAACTAAATTTCAGTAAAGCGTAATTTCGGTCATCCGATTTTTTTGTTTTGGTCAAACTCGAGATTTCGACAACATATTTAAATCCTAATTAATATTATTTAGATGACAGAATTGTATAGTAAACAGAAATAGCACTTTAGAGGGCAACCTAATCTCACCCATCCCATAAAAGTGCCCTTAAATGAATTTTCCCGGAGAAATGTTTCAAAGAAAAGTTGTAGCTATTTGTATGTGCAGTTGATATATCAAGTTTAAAGAAAATCGTTGGAGCCGTTTTTTTTTTTTTTTTAAAAAATCGCAAAGAAGTTAAGAAAAAAAATATAGGAACATTCAATAAAGTGGGGGAAGGGATTAGCTCAGTGGTAGCGCGCTGGACTAGCAACGCGGAGATCACGGGTTCGAATCCAGCCGTGCTACCCTTAGATTTTCTCTTCCTAGGAGCCTCTACAGCTCACTGTCCGGTGTGTTGTCTGTAACGGGAGAACACTGTCCGGAGGCCGGCAGTGCAGTCAGAAGGCTCCGGGCGCAAATGACCACAGATGTTGAGACGCCTTATATAAGAAAAAAAAATAAAACATAAAGTGGTACTTCCGGTTAAGTAATTTTGAAACATAACTTACTATCCCGGATCCCATGGTGATACGTAAAACGGAATATCAAGTTTCGAATTTCTGCAATTTGTCGTTTTTTGGGCTATACTGTTCACATATACCCAGAGACCATTTCTTCTTTTTTTAACCACTTCTTTTTGGACTTAGAGGACCTCAAATAACATGTATTTCCGGTACAAAACTTGTTATCAAGAAAATCTGACACATTTACAATACTTCCTCTTACTAGAAGGAAATGGGAACATTGCAAGAGACTGAAAGTTGGTATTCCCGTTTTGGTTACTACTAACCGCATCTGACACGAAGTTTACTTCGGGCAAAATCCATTACCCCAGAATTGTAACTTTAATTGACATGCGTTATGTTTTCCCACTAATGTAGCACATAAGTGTAATATATGGTTATTACCACTTACACAATAGATTTATTAATAGAATTCCAAATTTGAAGAATTTTGAGTTTTTTTTTGGGGGTGGTGGGGTGGGGATTTTTTCTTGAAAACGGTTTACAACGAATTTCTTTAAACTTAAAATACTTGCTGCATAGATAGAAACGTATCATTTTTTAGTGTCTCTTACTCCCTAGAGTAAGAAGGAAGTATTTGTAATCGTGTCAAATTTTTGATATCGAGTTTTCACCGGAAATATCCGTTTTGAGGTCTCACTGGGTCCCAAAAAGTGGTTTGTAGTAAATGGCCTGCTGTGTATAGTTATGTATGTGAACGGTATAGCTCAAAAATAAAAAAAACCGTGGAACATTGAAACTTGATATTCCCCGTTTAGGTATCACCATGGGATCCCGGACAGTATGTTATCTGTCAAAATTCTTCAACCGAAAGTACCACTTTACAAGTTTTTTTTTTTTTAATTATTATTACTTTTTTACGATTTTCTCAAAAATAGCACCAACGATTTTCTTGAAACTTAGTATATCAACTACACATACAAAGGAGCTACAACTTTTAGTTGAACATTTCTCTGGGAAAATTCATTTAAGGGCACTTTTGGGGGAGAGAAAGGGGGTAAGGCTTCCGCTAAAAGTGCTATTTCAGTTTATTAGACAATTCTGTAAATCTAAATAATGTTAATTAGAATTAAATATGTTGTTGAAATTCTGAGTTTGAATGTGTGTTTTATTTTTTACCACTCTTTACTACATGATTTTTTTTTCCACTTTTTCACGATTTTCTCAAAAATGGTTCTGACGATTTTCTTGAAACTCCTTAAATAAACTATACATACAAAGATCTATAACTTTTATTTAAAACATTTCTGTGGGAAAATTCATTTAATGGCATTTTTAGGGGAAGTTTGGGGTTATGTTTTATCTCTAAAGTGCTATCATAGTTGGATTATACAATTCCTAATTATCCAAACAAAAATTAATTAGAAATAAATAGATTTGGCCAAAATTCTGAGTTTCAAAAAAAATCCTCAACCGGAAGTACTACTTTACTAGTTTTTTTTTTTATAATTTTTTGCGATTTTCTCAAAAATCGCTCCAGCTATTTTCTTTAAACTTGTTATATCAACGACACATACTAAGAGCTACAATTATTATTTGAAACATATCTTTGGGAAAATACATTTAAGGGCCGTTTTGGTGGAGGGGTGGGGTTAGGTTTTTCCTCTAAAGTGCTATTTCAGTTTAGTATACAATTCTATCATCTAAATAATGTTAATTATTCCGAGTTTGACAAAAATTGGATGACCGAAAGTTGCGTTTACTTTACCACTTTAATTAAATTTAATTAAATTTTTTGTTTACTTTTTCGCGATTTTTAAAAAAAATGGCTCCGACAATTTTCTTGAAACATCAACTACACATACAAAAGATCTACAACTTTTATTTAAAACATTTCTCTGGAAAAATTCATTTAAGGGCTTTTTTTTTTTGAGAAGAAGGGTGGGGTTATGTTTTATGTCTAATATGCTATCATAGTTGATTATACAATTCCTCTCATCCAAATAATAATTAATTAGAAATAAATAGATTTGGCCAAAATTCTGAGTTTCAAGAAAATTAGTAAAATACCGGAAGTGCGCTTTTACTGAATAGTTTTTCACAATTTTCGACGAATTTCATTAAATTTTGTATACACTAACTATACAAAATTTGTCAATTATAATTTTGAAAAATTGGAGTGCGTGAAAGTTGTGTGAGTGTTTCACACCAGATTTTGGAATTTTTGATACAATTTTCGGGGGGGGGGGGAATAGGATTTTGGCGTGATTATTGATGGGATCCGTCATAAAGGCCGTTCAAGTAATACAAATTCAACTAAACGTTATAACGTTCAATTATTAAATAAAATTTGTATTCAAGTCTTTGGGTACCGGTAAAAGCCATTTGGGTGCGCTTGTTATTTTCGGTTCTGTATGTGAAGTAATAGGTGGAGATGGGTTCTTCTATCAATTATTACATGCTGAATGAAGGATCCCTCATACCCTGGATTCCTACCCTTCATTTTGCTTGAAGCGACTGGGATTCTTGTTTCCTAGTTAGTATTTTGTCTCTCTGTTAGTGTGAAAGATCCGGTCATGGTATTGTAATTTTTATTTTAATACCCGTATAGTTTTTTTTGGGGGGTTGGGGCTGGGGAGTTTTGTATATAGTACAATAGTGTACGGTTGCACCCTCGATATCCCCGTTCATTTGAACACACCCGCTTCCCCTTTCGCGAGCTATACTGAAAGAAAATGCTTTCCCTTTCTTTTTTCCTTTTGCTTACATTCATTACAATACACCCCCCCCCCCGTTGTACGAATCCGCAAACTATCCTAGTACTACTTTCTATGCCTTTACACAAAGGACCCTTTCCCCCCTTTTCTTTTCAGTAAAAATCTTTGCCTCTGTACATATCTACTATCATTGTCTCACTCCTACCCTCTCCTTTCCAAAAAACCCCTTACACCGTATCCTCAACCACCCTCCGCCAGTAGTGTGGTGACTAGGTTACTCCCATTCTTCTTATCACTTTCCTACAACCGCAGAATTACCTCCCTCCCTCTTCTCCACCAAAACACTGATGCCCCATTTTCAAAACATTCTCAAACCCGGCGATATGCTATTGTCATCTATTCTTTTTCTTGCAACCATAGTTCCGCCTTAATCTTGTATTACACGATCGTATTTCCTATTCGACTTAAATCGTCTTCAATATCCAACCAAGTTGAACAACTCTCCCCCAAAGTAGTCATCATCCCACACGCGCACAGCAAACATACGTACACACACACACACCCACATACTCTAACGTCATCGCCCTTTTCATTGAAAGAAATCCTAGTTAATTACCCCCCCCCAAAACAACTAATTACCCCCCCCCAAAACAACTTCTTACTCTTGGTCAAAACAATGGGATTATCCCAATAACACGTCATTAAAAAAAAAACAAAACAGAAGATAAGAATCATTTACCGCCCCCATAATGTGCCTCCTAAACCGCCTCCCCCCCAAACCAACTAAATGACTTTATTTTACCGTTTCAAATGAAGTGGGCGTACCTGTCTCTCAAGGAATTATTTGCTAGGGAACTTCAATCTAACAACATCGTTATCATCTCTATCAAGAATATATGGGACGATTTTATCTGTGTATGTGTGTGTGTGTGTGTGTAGAGGGGGAAGGGTTATAAATGTGAGTAACCTACACAGGTTTTTTTGGGGGGCGATAAGGGTGGAGCCATACACAGTATTTTACTGTAAGAGGCCATTGAAAAGTGATACGTAGATTAGATTAGATTGTTATAGGGGATTATTGCACTGCGACCTGAAAGATCTATTGTGCCCCCCCTCCGGAGCCTTCTCAGTGCAATACCAGCCTCCAAGCAGTGTTCTCTGCTAAAGACAACGTTGCCCATCACCGGACAGTGAGCTGTAGAGGCTCTTAGAAAGAGAAAATTTAAGGCGATCATGCTAGATTTGAACCAGGGACCTCCGCGTTGCTAGTTCAGCGTCAATTAACAGGGACGGAGAACCTAGTTTATGTACTGTATTAGTCCTTGTCTGCAAAGCGTCGAGTGTATGTAGTTCAAGTGCATTGTATATTGTTCTGACGAATTGCATGGCGTACTGAGCTGTGGTAACGCGTGGGGTCGCTACTCCCCGAGTAACTGCATGCAACAGATACCCCTTGCGGGCTAAGTAATATGTATACTGTACTCTTCCCCCCCCAGAATTCAAATCTGGAATTCTAGCAATGTTTAATATTGCTGCAGTGCCCCATGAAAAAGTCCGGATCTTATTCATACTAAGAATGAAGCAAGCCTTCGGACCGTTCCTCTGGTTATAATGTCCAACAGAGACTTTGAAGACTTTGACCTCCCTCAGTCTCCCGGTAGAGTACGAACACTTTCCGCCACCTCCTCTTTCATGATTTCCACCAAGAATAATTTGGTCGGGTGATACCGCAAAAGTGCACAGGCCTCCAACACAATATTACATACATACGTGGTAAGAACCATAAAGTACTTTGCGGTACATTACTTTACAGCAAGTTATCTCATCCTTTTTTTCCAACCGTGTGTGTCCCATTTTTTGGACCTTAACTTTTTTTTACTTTCTATCCACACCTAGTAAAAGTGGAAGTATTGCGATCGTCAGTCCAATTTTTGGAAATTGAACATCAACCGGAAATTGACATGTGTTCCTTGAATATGGTTAAAAAAAATGTTTTTTTATTTATTTTAAAGAATGGTCTGTATGTGTGTGTGTATTGTGTTCTTTAAACTTTACAGAACTATCTACACACATAAATAATATATCACTTTTATGTTAGAGTCCTCACGCGTTCGTCTAGTGGCTAGCGCACTCGCCTTTCATGCGAGAATTCAGGGTTCGATTCCCGTGAGGGTAAAGTTGGTGTTGACCCAGCATCGTGATAAAAAAGTGGAAAACTACAGTTAGTAGCGCCCTAGGTAGCAAAGGCCGGAACTAAACGGCGTGAGAACTGCGGCGTGCTTTCCCCTCTTTCAAATCGCCGTCTGGAAAGCCTTGGCCCTTCATGGGCTGTTGCGCCATAGGGTTTTAGGGTTTTTTTTATTATAAAAAACATTTTTTCCAGGGAAAATTGATTTTTTAGGGCTTTTCTGGAAGGGAACAGCAGTGTTACGGTTTCCTCTACAAGTACCACTTCAGTATAATTTATGGTATTATCACCTAAAATAATATTAATACATATTAGAACCATTGATAAAATTACAAATTCGTTGAAAATCGGTTAACTCGGATAGTACAATTCCTACAGTAGAGATTTTTAAGTATTTTTGGTAATTTACTCAAAAATGGTTCCAACGATTTTTACAAAACTTTGAAATGTTTGCTGCATAGATAGTCATTATGTTTTAAATTATGTTTTGACATACAGCGCTCCCAACTAAACGTTGTTTGTATTAATTAAAGTACGAAAAAGTTAACTAAAAACCAATAATATAAATGCCAAAAAGTATAATCTTAAACTAAACCATAGGGTTTTTATTAGCGTATAAGAACAAAGGAATTATAGAAATGGGTTTAGGGTTTTCAAAGTTATTTTCTGTCTTTCTCTTTTTTTTTTTGATCCTAGTTTATGGGTTGATTGGGGTACCATGCTCGGATGGTACTTAGTTGTCAGAACTGGTATATAATATATATGTGTGTGTGCGTAATAATAAAAGATAAGGGGGGACTTATGATCACGTAATCTATTTGCCGAAGAGGTATGTCCAAAGCAGTGTCAGGAAAGCTTGGTGTGGTGGGTGTAGGGTAGCGGTGGGAGGGGTTAAGAATACTACTAGGGTGGCAAAACTACTGAACGTGCGATGCACGTTAATACACTATAGCTTGGTAATGTTATTGCAAGATTGCATTGCACATGGGACCAATTACATTCGTTAATCATACAGATAGACAGGCAGGCACACGCGCGCACACACACACACACACACACACACACACAAATACAGACCAAGACCGTACCCCCTTTTTAATAACTCCGGGGGAAGCTAACAGTTTTTAGGCTGGTTAATATTTTAAAACTAAGGGTAACCTACTCGTAAACGGAAGGAAAAATAAATGCATTTAGTAATTAAATCATTTAAAAAAAAAAAATTGCAATTTAATAACTTCAAAAGTAACCGCCATCCATTCGGCAATGCAATCAATTAATTTATACTAGAAATGTGTCATACATTAGTGTACATAGTTAAGGTCTTTTTTTTTTGTCAAATAAAATAGGATACGTAACTATTTATGCAGCAAGCATTTCCCAAGTTTAAAGTAAATTGTTGCAACCTTTTTCGAGATAATACTCCCCCACACCCCCCAAAAAAACAACTCAAAAAACTATTCTTATAAAGTGACAATTTTGGTTAACTGATTTTCTTAAAACTAGTAATTTAGGCAATTTATTTATTTATTTTGTTTAGATGGTAAGAATTGTATAAATCAACTAAGATTAGCAGTTTAGAGGGAAAACATAATCCCATGGCTCCCCCAAAAACCCCCTCCCTAAATGACTATAAATGATGAATCTGAATGTGGTCTTCAAAAAAGAAGACGAGTTATCACCGGCGCTTTGATAGATTGCAATCCAAACCATTGCCGAGCGATATCCAAGAAGTAAATGGCTTCAAATTTATACTGATGGATCAGCTAACCCTAAAGGAGAGGAATCAGAATCGGGGGTTTATTCGGAGCTGTTCGAATTATCTGTAGCAGCAGGTGAACTCTCCACAAACTATGACGCTGAAATCCTAGCAGTAAAGCTGGCACTGGATAAGCTTAGAATTATAACTGTGAATGGCGGCAAGCTAGTGATCTTCATACACTCACGAGCTACTATAGCTTCCCTGGTGTCACCCGTTTCTCCAGAGTCAGCAGTGTTGCTAGCTGCAAAGCTAAGCTCAACTCAGCTGATTAGAGAAGGATAGGTGCTGATATAGCAATGGGTACCCAGTCATTGTGGGATTGAAGGGAAGAGAAGGCAGATTCTATGGCAAAAACGGAGCAAAAATGAGCCAACCTCGTAATCCTATCACCTTCCAAACAGTTGTGCTCTCACTTGAGAAGAAGTAAAAAAAAAGCAATGTTCTAAGAGAGAGCATCAATCCATAGCCGAAGGGAAAACTTAGGCCAAGCTGATGGAACAGCCGCTACCCCATTATTTGCCACGTAAGGTAGAAGTGGCAAACATATAGAGCAGCTGCAGGCCACGACTTCCTACAGAGCCATCTCCACCGCATTGGGGTAGTGAATTCACCGATTTGTCCACTTTGCCACCAAGAAGATAAGACACAGAACTACCTTTCTACCTGCTCAGGACTGGACGACGTGCGCGCCGAATGCGCCACCGACGATCCTTATTTTCTACTTAGCAAAATTTATTGGACTGCTAGAACACGTCTTATGGCCTAAAAGGCCCTAAAATTAGGCGTAGGATAAAAAAAAAATGACTATAGCCGGAGAAATGTTACAAATAAAAGTTGTAGCTCTATATATGTGTAGTTCACATACTTAGTTTAAAGAAAATCGTTTGGAGCCGTTTTTAGAGAATATAGTAGAAAACTGAAAAATACTTTTTTTCAGTAAAAACGCAGTTTTTCCTGGTCATCTCCTGCTTTGCGTCAAACTCGGAATTTTCAACAGCATATTTATTATATTATTATTTGTCTGTGGGGAGGGAACAAACCCTACGCTATCCAAAGCCCCACTGGGTCCATATAGCTACTCCAAGAAAAACAACAACAAACCGGGTCTAGAACAAATACCCAGACCCGGGTCTAATCCATCTAAGATTCACCGCAGTCCGAACAAATCGGACAATAACCTTAAGGAGAAATAGCCTAAGCTCTTCCACAGACATCCTGTTCCGACCAAAGGTGCTGAACCTAATTTTCTCACAACCCCGGGCAATCAATCATAAGATGAATGGGTGTTTCCTCCTCTGTCTCACAGACTCTACAAAATGGATCCGTCATAAGTCCCATTACGCTGAGATGTCTCCTTAAACCACAATGTCTAGTAAGGGATCCAATCAGATGCCCGAGAGAGCTCCGTGAAAGACACAGCAACGTCTCACTGACAGCCCTGTCCGGGTCCTCGATGGGCATTTTGGAATGCCGACAACCAACTGAGCTCATCCATAATGATGAATGCTGTGAAGCTGTCCATGACTGGAAGCCTGACAGGGATGTGCCAAATGACATGCCAACAGCAGGCTCGGGACCAATGAAAGGGAGTAAGAGAGGCACCTAATTTTTGCAAACCTATCCACCTTCCTCATTCCCAAAAATTCCCATATGTCCTGGTACCCAGGACTAGAAGCACAACCCTTCAGAGAAGAAAGCTCTTCCAATCTTTTTTGGAATCAACAACATATTTAAATTCTAATTAATATTATTTTAGATGAGAGAAAAGTGGTAGATTTGTTTTATATGTATAGTTTGATATATCCCCAATGTTTGAAGAAAAATCGTTGGATGCAATTTTTGAGAAAATCGCAAAATGTAGAAAAAAAAATAATAATTATTATTTCCGGTTGAGAAATTTTTGACAGCTAACTTTACTATCCAGATCCCATGGTGATACCTCTAAACTGGAATAACAAGTTTTGAACTTCCTGCATTTTTTGTGTGTTGTTTTTGAGCTATGCATGTTCACGTAGACAGCCACATAGATCATTTTCAAAAAAAAAAAAATTTTTTTTTTTTAGACACCGGTGTAATAATAATAAAAAATAAAAATTACTTGATTTCAAAAGTAAGAACATGTTAAACCTTTTGTAGTAATGTGTTAAAGGTTCATTTCCTTGATCTAGTCCTTCCAAAAAAAAAAAAAAAATTACGCTGTCCGTCTGTCGCTACGTTTCTTTTTTTTGGTACCCCCCCCCCCCGGCCAAAGCTGTTTATACAGTTTTTAGTTAGGTTGTAAAATGTCATTAGAGTTTTGGAGTGTGTGCGTGTTTATATGTAAACACTAGGCCTACACTGTAACAATGCTTGCATTGGTGACTTTTTACATTTCCTTTAATATCAGTCATTTTTTTTTATTTATTTTATTTTATTTTATTTTTTTTAATATTTGTTGTCTGTCTGTACATTGGTTCGTGTGAATATGTATGTCTATTAACAGTCAAAAATAAATTATAACATGTTGCGATGTTCATAAAAAAACAACAAAAATAATCGAGTCAAAAAAATATAACAGCTTAGCACAGCTGACAGTGCCATTCATCAGTCAGTTTTTTTTCCATACATATGGCGTAAATTTGACACTAATTATTGCCCCAATTTTGAAAAATCCATAGAAATGAATTCGAAATATATGTAGGTTAAAAAAAAAAAAAAAAAAAAAAAATAGGTAAACAGATTTCCGTTAAACTCAAAATTTTGGCAATATCTATAGGCAATGTGAAAAGTTTTCAGCCTATCCAATAGATGGCATTGTTACAATATGAAAAATTACTTTTTTTGTTATGTTGGCACACTTGTTGGTGAAATTAAAAATAGCCAATCAACATTTATGGTCATTGGCATCCGAAGCCTTCTCAGTGCACTGCCAGCCTACAAGCAGTGCCCATCACCGGACAGGGAGCTGTAGAAGAGGCTCTTAGGAACGGAAAATCAAAAGGGGAGCATGCTAGTTTTGAACCAGGGACCTCCGCGTTGCTAGTCCAGCGCGCTACCACTGAGCTAATCCCTTCCTTCTTCCTTGGCTTACTCCAATTAACTACGGACGGAGAGCCTAGTTTATGTACTGTATTAGTCCTTGTCTGCAAAGCGTCGAGTGTATGTAGTTCAAGTGTATTGTGTATTGTTCTGAGGAATTGCATGGTGTACTGAGCTGTGGTAACACGTGGGGTCGCTACTCCCCGAGTAACTGCATGCAACAGTTACCCCTTGTGGGCTAAGTAATATGTATATTGTACCCGTCCCCCCAAAATTCAAATCTGGAATTCTAGCAATGCACCTAATGTAGCACAATATTACATGTATTTTTTTTTGGAGGGCTCGTGCATTGCGACCTCTAAAAATGTGCTCTATTGTACCCTTCTGGTACCCGGAGGTGAGCTTGCTCATCTATAGCAGCCCCACTAAGTTGAGCTCCTCCTAAGGAATTCCAGAATCTTGGAGGGTTTTGGGAAGGTGAAATTAAAAATAACCAATTAAAATTTATGGTCATTGGAACCCGAAGCCTTCTCGTGCATTGCCGGGGTCTCCGGTCACTGTTCTCTCGTTATAGGACAACCCTGTCCATCACCGGACATTGAGCTGTAAGGCTCCTTGGAAGAAAATATCTGAGGGTAGCACAGCTGGACTCAATCCCGGGTACTCCACGTGGGAGTCCACAACGCCAACCACTATTCCCTTCCCTAAATATAAATTTGATCAGACAGATAGTTTTGTTTTATATGCGGCTGTTTAAAGTAAGCGTACTGTGTTTTTGATAAAATGAATAAACTTGAATACCGTTCAAGTCATAAAATTTTTCATTTTGGATGGTTTATCGCCAACAAAAATTCATCCTAAGTTGGTGAAAGTGTATAAGGAGTTCTGCACCTTCCTTATCAACAGTAAAAGAAAATTAAAATGGAAAGTTGAGTTTAAAACGTGGTCCATATATCGATTGAAAATGATCCACGTTAAGGACGTCCAAAAACTGCCACCTACGATTTGTCGTTAAGATATTTTGTTTGCACACACCGAAAAAAAAGGCGGTAAGATTTCTTTTAAAGTACCACTTTAGTACAATGTGTGGTTCTACCATCCTGTATAATATTATATGTTTTTTGTTGAATTTTCTAGCAAAATGGTTAAAAACAATAATTTTTTTTTTAAATTTGGACGCTAACTGCACAGATATAAAACCTATCACTTTTATTTTAAATATTAGGATGAGTCATAAAAAATGACCGATTTTGTTTACTTGCACTTTATCCTCTACAGAAAAAAAAAGAGCGTTTATATTTTGTTGAACTTTGTCATATTCTTATTTTGCATAAACAAATAGACAATGAATTTATAAACAAAGTTACCCTGGGATCGCTTTTAGTTTTGTCGAAGCATTTTTTTTTTAAACAAGATGACGTTTAAATTTAGAATATTAGTAATATTATGCCATAATTGGTAAAGAAAGTTTTAAACCGCCGAAACTACTCGTTTAGTGTGGAAATTTAAAGAGGACGATGCTCTTTCTGAACGGACAGTGTGTAGGTGGTTTCAGAATTTTAATACAGGAGACATTAGTCTTGAGAGGATAGCCGGTTCGGGGCGAAAATCATCATTCGCTGAAGAAGCTCTGCGGGGTTATGTGGAGGCTGACCCGACCAAAAGTACTCGGGAGTTGGCAGTATCCCAATCCATCGTAAATCGTGGGCTGCATAAGCTGGAGAAAGTGTATCGTTCAGCTAGAGTGATTCCCCATGAATTGGCCACTGAATAAGCTCAGCGGTGAGCAGAAATTTCTCAAAATCTTTTGGAAATTCCAAATGACCATCGGTTCATCAAAAGGATTGTCACTTGCGATGAAAAATGGATATCTTGGAGAAACCCTAAGACGAATAAACAATGGTTACACTGCAAGCAGCCTGCTCTACCTGTCGCTAAACGGGGTCAATTCGACAAAACAAAGCAATGCTTTCTGGTTTTTGGAATTATGAAGGCGTAATTCATTATGAGTTCATTCCCGAAGATCAGTCTATTGATTCGGAACTTTATAGCGAGCAGTTAAAAAGAATGTACGTTGTTTTGGCCCAGCGTTACCGTGGGTTAGTTAACAGAAATAAAATTTTGTTTCAACAAGATAACGCTCGACCACACACTTTTCGTTACACCAAACAAAAAATTTCAGAATTACAAGGGATTAAGCTTCTCTCCCACCCTGCTTATAGTCCGGACCTAGCACCTTCCGATTACCGGTAATTGGCGCACTATCTTCATGGAAAAACCTTTAATTCTCTGGACGAGATTCAAAATGGAGTTGCGGAATTCTTCCGTTCAAAATCCAAAGAGTGGTCATTGCGAAGGAATTCGGCAGCTAGCCACGAGATGGAAACAAACCATAGAACGCAACGTTGTATACATTGAATATTAAAATAAATTGTTAAATAAAATAATTTTTTTTTTTTAAATTTGCAAGAAAAATGGTGATTGTTTATGACTCACCCATATATTTATTTTTTCGAATTTAAGTTTTTGGAAAAAAAAAAATGGTAAGTCCAGTAGGACTTAAAGAACCGCAAAACTTAACGCACATGCTAAGCACGTACCATACTTATATATATGTATATATACATACACACACGCACAGACACACACACACACACACACACAAATAATACAATGGTTAAATGTGTTTGAAGAAAAACCAAAATTGAATTAAGTACATGCCGTTGATAAGTTAATATGCGGGTATTAAGGGACTTAATAACAGATGGGGACTTTAAAAAGTATCCCACAATGGTTGAAGTACCCGCCCCCTCCTTTTATATTATATAAGTGTTTCCACTAATCAAGTACGTACTTTAGTAAATAAAGCGGTGGTCCAACCTAAACCAAATACAATATAACACATTCCCTATCTTTTGGAGTGCACTTATATATGCAATCCAATATCCTTATTAAATCTGCATAATTGCATAATGTATTTTTATTAAATTTTCTGTTACAAAATTCAAATGATTTTTTTTAAATGAAGCGTATATTATAATTTGATTCTTTACACTTTACTGTTGGGATGAACCTAAAGATTAGATCATCTATAAAATCAGTTAGGGTAGATGTAAGTAATCTAATAATAAAAATTCTGCCACATATACCATCAAATATCCGGTCCCTAAGACCAAATATCCGGTACGAAAGACCAAATATCATAGTTTGAAAGGTACTACTGAACAATTCTAAGATGCTACGCGTGGAATGTTGTGAACATTGACAGTAGAAACTGAATGGAATCATGCAATTTTAGTCATCTGGTAATATTAGATTTGCATGACCAAATATCCGGTTTGCTGGACCAATAATCATTTTACTTACAAAATAAGAAAAAGTAAAATCGCCCAGATCTGACAGTTTTTTTTTTTTTTTTGGTGTCTCTGTTATATAATTCACATCAGCACAATGTACGGGTTCAATGAGATTCTTGTTTATTTTATTACTTTTTCTTACTAATAATAGTAAGACGAAATCTTGCGATCATGCGAGATTTTTGAAATAGAGTTTTAACCGGGAAATATACGTTTTGAGGTCTACTGAGGCCCAAAAAAATGGTTTTCAGAAAATTTGTGAAAGGAATATCTCAAAAAGTTGTAGGTAGCTCAAATATGAAAATTCCCGTTTAGATACTACCACCGCATCACAGACAAGAATATTTTGGGCAAAATCAATCAACCGGAAGTGCCATTTTACTGAATGTTTTTTTTTTTCAGTTTTTTGTGATTTTCTCGAAAATGGCTCCAACGGTTTTATTTAAACTTGGTATATCAACTACACATACAAAGATTTACAACTTTTATTTGAAATATTTCTCTGGAAAAATTCATTTAAGGGCACTTTTGGGGGAGCGGTGGGGGTTAGGTTTTCCTCTAAAGTGCTATTTCAGTGTATTCTTTACACAATTCTATCATCTAAATAATATTAATTAGAATTAAATATGTTGTTGAAATTCTGAATTTGAAAAAAAAATCGGATAACGAGGAAGTGCGTTTTAATTGAAAAGTATTTTTCAGTTTTCTGCTATTTTCACTAAAAACAGCTCCAACGATTTTCTTTAAGCTAAGTATGTGAACTACACATATAAAGAGCTACAACTTTTATTTGAAACATTTCTCCAGATAATGTCATTTAAAGGGGTTTTTTTGGGGAGTATGGTAGGTTTATGTTTTCCTTTAAAGAGTTATCATAGTTGATTTATACAATTCTACAATTCTAAACAAGAAATAAATTGCTAAAAATTCCGAATTTTCATTGGTAGCCTGCTTCGTTTTGTGGTCATCGACCGGTTTCGTGGGTTCGCCCATCTTCAGGATGCGTTTGTCAGACAGTGTGATAACACAACAGACTTACACAGAGCAAATTCAGTTTATAAACTGAATTTGCTCTGTGCAAGTCTGTGTCTGACAAACGCATCGTGAAGATGGGTGAACGCCCGAACCGGTCGATGACCACAAATGAAGCAGCTACCACGGAAAATGTCTCTGATGCTTTCCAGCTCTGCGGAACCAACCACCACAACAAAATTAGGTAAACCGGAAGTATCCAGAAATCCGTTTTTATTGAACAGTTTTTTTTTTTTTTTTTTTTTTTTTTACTGTTTTCGCTGTCTTCTTCATAAAAACATTGTAGAGAATTTTGTGTTTCACACCAGATTTTTACTTTCTCTTACTCCTAGTAAGAGGAAGTATTGTAATCGTGACAAATTTTCGATATCCAGTTTTCACCGGAAATATACGTTTTGAGGTCCCCTGAGTCCAAAAAAAGTGGTTTTTAGCAAATGGTGTGTGTGTGTGTATGATTTGTGAACAGCATAGCTCAAAAACGAGAAACCGTAAAAAAAGTTGAAACTGGATAGTTTAGGGATCCGGACAGTACGTTATCTGTCAAAATTCCTCAACCGGAAGTACCACTTTACTAGTTTTTTTTTTTTTTATGTTTTTTGCGATTTTCTCAAACATGGCCCTGACGATTTTCTTCAAACTTGGTATATCAACTACACATACAAAGAGCTACAAGTTTTATTTGAAACATTTCTTCGAGAAAATTCATTTGGGCACTTTTTTGGGGAGAGGTAGAGCTAGGTTTTTTTTTCTCTAAAATGCTACACAATTCTATCATCTAAATAATATTTAAATAGAATTAAATATGTTGTCGAAATGTTGCCCAAGTTTGTCAAAAAAAAATCGCTTGACCAAAATAGTCAAATCGCTTTTTACTGAAAATAGTTTTCTCAGTTTTCTGCTATTTTTCTTTAAAACGGCTCCAACGATTTTCTTTAAACTTCTTATACCAACTACACATATAAATAGTTACAACTTTTATTTAAAACATTTCTCCGGGAAAATTCATTTAAGGGGACTTTTTGGGAGGTAAGTTGGGGTTATGTTTTTTTTGTTTTGTTTTAATGTGCTATTTCAGTTCAAGAATATGTTATAAGAATTCTGTCAACTAAATAATATTAATTAGAATTAAATAAGTTGCCAAAATTCCCAGTTTGAAGAAAATCGGTTGAGCGGAAGTTGTGACTTTACTGCATAGTTGTTTTCTGGTTTAACTAACTATAAAATTTCCTATTTCGCAGTAAGAGAAAGTTGTGTGAGTGTTTCACACCAGATTTTGTATTTATTTATTTATTTATTTATTTTTTCATTTTCTTTCTTTAGAGTTAACGCTTTAATGAACTTTATGAAATGTGTGAGTTATGTTATGGTATGGATGAGACTTTAGGAGTCATGGAGCCGGGACCTAATGAACCGGCTCGAATCTTCTACAGTGTGTGCGTGTGTATGCATGTGTGTTCACATACACAGAAGGGATGAGAATACGTGGTAGTATAGGAAACCCCATTTGTCTTGCATCACCCAAACTGTCATTTGGCCTAATGGAAAGTGACAGTGCATTGTATGTGTGACGTCACTACTGTACCTTGTTCAAAATGTTCTATACGTAAACATTAACACTCCTACACTACTGTAATATTAATGTTATAAACTGAAAATCCTGAATATACTCACACTACTGTTAAGTGATGTTGTGAAACACTCACACAAAATTTCTCTTACACCAGTTTTCAAAAATTGTAATTGACAAATTTTATAATTAGTATCCGAAATTTAATGAAATTCGTCGTAGTTCGTCGAAAACTGAAAAAAAAAAAAAACCTGTTCACGGTTTACTAATTTTCTTGATGTTGTGGTGGTTGGTTCCGCAGAGTTGGAAAGCATCAGAGACATTTTTCGTGATAGCCTGCTTCATTTTGTGATCATCGACCGGTTTCGGGCATTCGTTATAATGGATTTGTTGTGGAGAGAAATTAGGTTTGATTAAATGAACGAGATATGAAGACACTAATTTAATGTAGCTAAGTTTACACTAACTGCACTGGACTTTATAATGAAAATGATAGAATGAATGGTGTGAGTAAAGATATGACACGATGCGATGTACAGTTGTATGGTTGTATCTGATAGATCCTTTAGATAGATTCCCACTGGCTTATATATACAGGTTCTCCCACTCTAGCCTGCCTAAGTCAGAGAGTAGTCTCTTTTAACCAGAGAGGGCCTCTCTTCTCTCTGCTGTGGTTGCATTATCTTTGCGGTACCATTACATTCGTCCATCTTCAGGATGCGTTTGTCAAAACAGTGTGATAACACAAACTTGCCCAGAGCAAATTCAGTTTACACACTGACTCCAGTGTGTAAACAGTGTAATTCAGTATGTAAACTAAATTTGCTCTGTGCAAGTCTGTGTTATCACAGTATGTGACAAACGCATCCTGATGATGGTCGAACGTCCTGAAACCGGTCGATGACCACAAAAAGAAGCAGTCTATCAACGGAAAATGTCTCTGATGTTGGAGTTCCTAAGATGTAGAATTTTACCCGAAACCTTGGTGTCTGCTGTGAATGGTTGTATACCGTTTAGGTTATTCCTACCACCATATCTGACACTCTAGCCATTTTTTTCTGGCAAAATCTATTAACCAGTTAGTGTAACTTTACTGAATGATTTCGGAATTTCTTTCCCATTTTTCGTATCACTTGAGTACAGTATATGGTTCTACCACCTACATTAGAAGCATTGGTAGAAAATTCCCAAATTTGAAGAAAATGGGTTAACCAAAAGTGAGATATCACAGAATATAGGTTTTTGAGTATATTTTTTGGGATTTTCTAAAAAAAAAACGGTTATAATGATTTTCTTTAAACTTGAGAATGCTTGCTGCATCATAGGAAACGTATCACTTTTATTTGAAACATTTTTCTGGAAAAAAAATTATTTTAGCAGGGTCTTGGGGTTGGGGGGGGGCTATTAGTTAGTTTAAATTTAAATTTACACAAGCTTAGTTGTTATTTTTGCTCATAGAGCGCTCTCCACATATGACCGCTCAGGTATTCTAGTAAAATCCTGATTTTTAGGGCAACTGCGCATTAGGCGGCCTCGCCGCGACCAACGGATGGTATGGCGGCCAGTCTAGCGGCCAAAATAGTAAGTTCATTTCGCAGGCTAGCACTCTGTGTTAGCAAAACGTACTGGCCGTTGCGGCTAATGCGCTCGCACTGATGGATTTCTAACAAATGGACTGATTCGACGGCACTCCTGGCCGCTGGCCGCGTGTGTGTCGCGTAGGACCTCGCTGGGCCGTTGGCCGCTTATCGCTAAGTGCGCGGGTATCTCAGACACCAATGCCGCCTAATGCGCACTTGCCTTTATACATAATTGCCACGACAGTTACTTGTCAATGTAATGTACAGTGCTACCACTTAGTAATATAAATATCTATCACTTTTATTTGTAACACTGATCCTGTTCTGGGAGGGGAAATAATAGCGTCATGCTTTCCGTATAAGCCATACTTCAGTACAATGTATGGTTCTGCCAACTATATAAAATTTAATATACACTGAAAGTATTGGCAAAATTACAAATTTAGAAAAATGATACCATGATTTCCTTTAAACTAGAAATATGCACCTGGTTTTGAGGTATCTGAGACGTTAAAAATTCCAAAATGCGTTTGTTGAATATTATTGGCGCTTTCTTTACAATGTAATCATCCATGGCAATTGCCCCCCCACCACCACCACCACTACGTGTAAAGAGAAAATCCTGTGAGTGTTTCATACCAGATTTTTTTAATGAAAAAATTCAAAACTTTTAAGACAAAAAATTTCACCTATATTATTGTGAGAAATGTTTGGGGTATCTGGAAAAAAATAAAAAAAAACACGTGCGGAGTCTAAAGGGGCGTAGCCCACTGACACCAGCTGCCTATTTTATCTTTTCCTAATTAGAATAATAATATGCAAAGTTTAAATTGAACATTGTTTTTATTTATAAAAATAACACGATTAGTCTTCTTAATACGTATGTGGCAGGTTACTACTACTTTTTGCTGTAGATTCTAATAACCCACATGGGTTTTTTTCAATGTAACCCATAGCTCACCCCATGATAATGTAATTATGTTATATTATTTCCTTATTATTAAATAAGGCAATATATGGGCCATTAAACGTCTCCATAAGCAAAACCAACCATCTGCTGGTTGGTAGAATGTCAGCTAATTGCAAGTCGCAAAAAGCACCAACGGTGCACTAACCCTTACGAGGAAACACAAGTACTAACCTCATACCAGCTACCCCTGAGAACCCCAATAAAAATCAACTATTTTTCTTAAAATTTGTAATTATGGCAATGTATTTATTTTTTTAATTAATTTTTGTTTCGATGGTAGAATTGTATAAATCAACTAAGATAGCACTTTCGTGGAAAAACATAACATTATCCCTCACCCTAAAAAAGCCCCCTTAAATGACTTTACCCGGGAGAAATGTTTCAAATAAAAGTTGTAGCTCTCTATGTGTGTAGTACACATACTTAGTTTAAAGAAAATCTATGGAGCCGTTTTAGAGAAAAATAGCAGAAAACTGAAAATACTTTTTAGTAAAAAGCGCACTTCCGGTCATCTGATTTTCTTCAAACTTGGAATTTTAATTTTTTTTTATTGTCTATTGGGTGGGACCAAGGTTATATCCAAAACCCTATGCTATCCAAAACCCTTCTGAGCCCATATAGCTACCCCAAAAATCGGAACAATCTCAGTGCACTGCCAGCCTCAGGACAGTGTTCTGTCGTTACAGACACAACACTGCCCATCACCGGATAGTGTGAACTGTAAGAGGTTCCTAAGAAGAGAAGATTTAAGGACAGCACGCGTTGCTAGTTTAGCGCACTACCACTGATCTAATCACTTCCTTCTTCCATGGCTTACGCAAATTAACTAGAGACGGAGAACCTAGTTTGTGTACTGTATTTGTTCTTATCTGTAAAGCGTCAAGTGGATGTAGGTATAACTGTATTGTGTATTGTTCTGGCGGAGTGCTTGGAGTACTGAGCTGTGGTAACCTGTGCAGTCGTTACTCCCCATGCATGCAACAGATTTGTGGGCTAAGTGATAGGTATGTTATAACCATTCCCCGCCACCACCACCAAAATTCAAATTTGGAATTCTAGCAATGCACCTAATGTAGCACATTATTACATGCATTTTTTTCTTACATGGTTCGAGCACTGCGATAATCTAGTGACCTATTGTGCCCTCCCTAGTATCCGGATATGAGGTTGCTCAACTATAGCACCCCCACCAAGTAGAGCTCCTCCTAAGGAATCCCAGAATCTTAGAAGGTTTTAGAATGGGTATTTTTCCCTATCAACCTATCTGGTAACAACCCAGGCTATTAAATCTTCTTTTGATGACGGCGTCGCAATCGCAGATGATTAGAATTGTGTAATAAACTGAAACAGCACTTTAGAGAAAAATCTAATCCTACTTCGCCTCCCAAAAGTGCCCAAAAAATGAATTGGTATTAAAAAAAAAAAATTCCATTAAAGTAGGTACATCCAGTTGAGGAATTTTGCTACATAACTTAACTGTCCGGTTGATACCTAAACAGGGAACATCAAGTTTTGGAACTTTCTGCGATTTTTTTCGTTTTTGAGCTATGCTCTTTCACATACATACACACACACTCTAAAAACCACGTTTTTTTGGACTCAGAGGACTTCAAAACGTGTTTTTTCCAGTGAAAACTCGATATCAAAAATTTGACACGATTTATAATACTTACTTACCCCCTCAATAAGCATTCTAAGATAATCTGTTAAGAGTTAGGTAGCTGCTGCGTCGTACTAGTAGGTTTCCCACTGAAAGTTATGTGTAATAACCCCCGCTACCCCATTTAATGCCTCGATTAAGATCCTTGGCAGTTCCGCTTTGACGCTCCCCTCCCCAGTCAAACTGTTCTCTACCTAAACTGTAATTTTATCTGCAAACTGTGAACTTTGCTATCTCATAAAACTTTTAGTCCAAAGAATATCATCCCCCTTTTAATTTTCAACTACAATTTCATTGTAACTCTGTAGAAATAACCCCATTTGAAATAAGACTTGAGACACCTTTATGTCTTCTCCCAAATACAGAGTAAACTTCTGCTCTATTATTACCAAAACAATAACCCTCACACATTTTGCCTAACCAAGATATCTAAGAGACCCTTTCATATATCCTTAAACTCCCAATATCCGGCTTCCTGTATTGTAAGAAAATTACTAACAATAAGATTCCTAAACATGTCCTAAACAGTAACGGAAAAAAGCCTGGTGTGAAACACTCACACGACTTTCTCTTAATCCGAATAGGATAATTTATTAGGCTGGCCTATTCTTCTTTTTTTTTTCTTTTTTTTTTTTGAGGGTTCGTGGACTGCAACCACAGGTGATCTATTGTACCCCCTCTGGGGCGCCTAGGTAAGCTTGCTCATCTACAGCTCCCTCTCCAGGTTGAGATCCGTAAGGAATCCCAGGATCCTGGAGGGTTCTAGGGTTGATATTCCCTCCCCAACCTGGTAACAAACCAGGTTAGTAAATCTTCTTTGGATGATGGCATCGCAGTCGATAAGGAGATGTATTGGAGTTTCCTCCATCTCTCCACAGAATCTGCATATGCCATCATCAGGTAGGTCCAGCTTCCTCAGGTGTCCCCTGAGTTTGCAGTGCCCCGTAAGAAATCCTGTAAGAATACGGATCTTTCTTACTCAGACTGATGCAGGCCTTTCACCTTTCCTGGTTATAACCTACTAGGCAGACCCGGTTGGCCTGCCAAGTTCCAGAGACAAGCACTTTTCGCTACCTCCTCTTACTTGATTTCTTCCAAGAATACTTGGTCGCTGACTCTGCAAAAACGCTCAGGCCCAAAGAGGGGAGATGCAGCTCCTTCTTTTGCCAGAATGTCAGCCACCTTCCGAATAATATAATTTAATAGGCTGGCCATATTATATACCTGAGTGGGCACTGTGGGCGTCCTCTATCACAGGATCATGTAGCGGCCAAAGGACCTAAATCTAATCTCCGCACAGCCCAAACAATCCGTCATGAGATGTATGGGTGTTTCCTCCTCCATCTCATAGACTCTACAAAAGGGGTCAGGCATGAGCCCTATTGTATATGTCTCCTTAAGCCACAATGCCCGGTGAGGAAGCCAACTAGATGCCTGAGAGAGGCCGTGAAAGACACAGGACACCTTCACTCAAAGACCCTCCCGGAACCCCAATGATCATCTTAGAATGCCGACAACCTACTGTACTCATCCATAAGGATGAGTGCTGTGAGGCCATCCATGACTGGAAGCTTGACAGAGACGTGCCAAGTGACACACCAACAGCAGGCTCCGGGACCAATGAAAGGGAGAAAGAGGCTCCCAATTTGGCAAACCTATCCACCTCTTCATTCCAAAAAAATCCTACGTGACCTGGAACCCAGACTAGAAGCATATCCTTCAGAGAAGAGAGCTCTTCCAGTCTTTTAGAACATTCTAACACCAATCTGGAAGTGAAGACACATTTTAACTAAGCGCCTTCAGCGCAGCTTGGCTGTCCGAGCACATACAAACACCCCTTAAGTTAGTGTTACATACCCTTTCATCCAAGATACAACAAAGAATTGCATATACTCAGGGTAGCTCAGGACTGATATTTCTCCCATGAAAACTCGATATAGAAAATTTGACCACTTTACTAACAAGTAAGATAAAGTCCAAGAAAAAAAAAGAAAAAAAGTAATATATTACAAATAAAAGTGATAGGCCTTATATCTGTGCAGCAAGCATTCCTAAGTTTAAAGGAAATCTTTGAAAACTTTCCGAGAAATCCCTCCCCCCCCAATCCCAAAAAAGTTTTTCTGTAAAGTTGGAATTTTATCGATACTTCAAATATACATTAATATTGTATAGATGATAGCTTTAGAGGAAAACGTTACGCTACTGTTCCCCCCCAAAAAATCAATTTTTTCGGGGAAAAATATTTCAAATAAAAGTGATAGGCATTAATGTGTGTAGGTAGTACACAAAGTTTAAAAAAAAAATCTTTGGAACCGTTTTTTTTTTTTTTTTTTTTTTTTTTGCGAACATCGCGAAAAACTGAAATAAATAAAAAAAATGTTTAAAAAAAATAAATTATTCTTGCAATTAATTGCTTGTTTTTATATTAAATGAATAATAATGTCTTTTTTAATAATACTTAATTTGGTTTGCGTAATTTTTTTTAATTACAAAACAAAAAGGTAAAAAAAAAACAAAAAAAAAACAAAAATTTTAATTGGCATTAACAATTACGCGATGTTTAGTAAAATTCCTTAAATAATTACATTGCAAAGATATGCATATGTCGTTAAAACGTTCAGCGTTAATTATTAAGATTTTTTTTTAAATCGTCTAATTACTTTCTCTTACTAATACTCCATTAGCTAACTGTCAGTATTGCCAATAATGATAGATTTTCGGTATTGAAATTTGCCCAGAAATCTTACATCTGTATAAGTCACAGGAACCTAAAACTTAGTATTTCCGTTTAGGTACTACCGCAGCATCGGACCCAAAGATTTCGAACAAAATCTATTTAACCGGAAGTTGCGACTTTACTGAATTTAAATTTCTTATACATATCCCACACATTAAGGAAATTGAGGCTGACCATCTACTTGTATAACGAACAGAGGCGACTGGGACGGTGACCCCCAAAAACCCATATTCGGTAACTCGGTCTGGTATACAAACGGCTCCAAAACTCCGGCTGGGTTCGAAGCTGGGGTCTGAGAGCAACAGGCCTAAAGTTAAGATTAAGGCCCCATATACTCCGACAGTCAGGCAGCCCTGAACGCACTTTCTTCACACCAAATAATATCAAGACTGGTGTGGGAATAGCCTAACTGCCCTAACCGAGATGGGTGCTCGGAACAAGCTGACACTCGCCTGGGTGCCGGAGCATGCGGGGGTACCTGGGCAATGAGAGGGCGGATGCTCTGGCGAGGGAGGGTTCGAACGTTACCTTTATAGGCCCCCGAATCCTTCTGCGGCTTGTCCAGGAGCCTAATTCAAACTTCTTTCAAGAGTTGGATAGAAGTACAGCGTCTGCATTGGTGGGAGAGTACACCAACACAGAGGCAGGCAAAATTTTTTATCAAGAGACATTTGCCTAAATTTACCAGGTATCTACTGAGTCATAACCGTAGGGATGTAAGGCTAATAGTGGGTCTACTAACAGGGCATTTTAGGCTGAATAGGCACATGCACCACTTGTTACTAGCGGATAACGCGTTATGCCGATCCTGCAAGACAGAGGAGGTGAGTGTGCCGGCCTGGCGAGGACAAGGTTTGTTCAACTGGGGACAAGCAATCCCGAAGCTATGAGCTTCATAACGGACCCGCGCTCAGCTTTGCTAGGCCTGATTAAGTGGGCGAAGTTGAGGGACGCTTGATCCACAATACACCTCTTATTGTAGGTCTCAGTGGAATGAGGCTCGTCCTGCCCGTTCGAATCTAACCTAATACATATCTACACACATAAATACCTATCACTTTTATTTGAAACATCCTCCAGGAACATTGATATTTTTGGGGGTTCTGGGGGGGGGGGAACAATATCATTATGCTTTCCTTTAAAGTACCACTGAGTACAATATATGGTTCGATCACTTACATAATATCATAATATTAATACACATTACAAGCTTTTAGAGATTTCAAATTTTGAAGAAATGCGAATTTAGTGAATTAATTTTTTTTTTTGGATTTTTCTCAAAAAAGCAGTCACAACGATTTTTTCTTCAAACTTGGGAATGCTTGCTGCATACATAAGAAACGTATCACTTTTTATTTGAATCATTTTTCTGAAAAAAATTATTTTAGCGGGAATTGGGGGCGTGGGGGTCTGTTAGTTTAAATTTAAATTTGCACAACCTTAGTTGTTATTTTTGGTCATAGAGTGCTCCACATAAGGCCGCCGCTCAGGTGTACTAGTAAAAATCCTGATTTTTATATGACTTTGCCAGGATAGTTACCTGTTAGGGTAATGTATGGTGCCCACCACTTTGGGGATACCTTGAGGTGAACTAAAATTATTGCTAAAACAATCCGAATTTATATAAAAAAAACTGTTAAATCTGAAATATGTTAAAAATTGAATTGAACGCGTCCTGAAAGGCAATGAGAGGGGCGTAGCCCCTTCTTAGCTAAGCTTATATATACATATATATATGGATATACATACAAACACCATCTAGTGTTTATGCTTGTGATGATATCGGATCACCAATGGAGTAGGGAACTATTTGGAGAACCAGTGCGAAGACAATACCCTATTTCTATACAATCCACAGCGGCGTACAAGTATTTTTACTATATACTGACATCATTCTAAACATGAACCCCCTCCTCCCCCACACAAACACACACACACCCAACCAAACCAACCCGACATGTTTAGATTGGAGGGGGTTGTAGGGTGAAATATATAAGGGATGATTCCTTGTTTATAATAACGCATCCAAATCAGCCCTCCTTACAATATTCTATAACATTGAAAATCTGGCGTGAATAAAATAATATATACATGACTTTGCTGTTAATAGCATAATATTTTTATAAACAACAAATCCCAGCTCATTTACCCTAACATAAATATATAATTGGTGGGTAGAACCTACACAGGGCAGGTAATAGAAGTGATTGCATTGTACACCAGAAGACAGCGCCAATAACATGGTTAAATAATATCTTTTTAGCAAGCATTATTCCAAGTTTAAAGAAAATCATAATGTAACCGTTTTCGAAACCCCCCCCCCCCAAACTCAGAAACATATATTCTTTCGGTTAGTCGATTTTCTTCAAATTCGCAGTTCTATCAATGCTCTAATCTCTATTAATATTAGTGTCAGTGGTAGAAACATATATTATACTGAAGTGGTACTTTAGAGGAAAGCATAACGCTACTGTCTCCCCCTCAGAACCCTTCTATAATAAATTTTAACGGGTGGATTTTGCCCGAAACCTATGCGTCCAGATGCGTTGGTTGGTAAGTATCTAAACGGGAATACTATTTTATTAATATTTGTCAGTGGGGTGGGATCAAATCCTACGCTATCCAACGCCTCACTGGACCCATATGGGCTACCCCTAGAAAAACAACAACAAACCGGGTCTAAAAAAAATATCCAGACCCGGGTCTAATCCATCTAAGATTCACCACAGTCCAAACAAATCGGACAATAACCTTAAGGGGAAATAGCCTAAGCTCTTCCACAGACATCCTGTGCCGACTAAAGGTCCTGAACCTAATTCCCTCACAACCCAGGCAATCTATCATAAGATGGATGGGTCTTTCCTCCTCTGTCTCACACACTCTACAAAATGGATCCGGCATAAGCCCCATTACGTAGAGATGTCTCCTTAAACCACAATGCCCAGTGAGGGAGCCTGACAGAGCTCCTTGAACGACACAGCAACGTCTTACTAATAGCCCTGCCTGGACCCCCGCCAAATAACATACCAATAGCAGGCTCGGGACCAATGAAAGGGAGAGAGGTGCCTAATTTGGCGAACCTATTCACCTCCACATTCCCAAAAATTCCCATATGACCTGGTACCCAGACTAGAAGCACATCCTTCAGAGACGAAAGCTCTTCCAGTCTTTTAGAACATTCTAATAACCAACCTGAAAGTGAAGACATATGAACTCAGCGCCTTCAGCGAGGCTTGGCTGTCCGAGCGGATACAAACACCTAACGGGAATACTAAGTTTGAGCTTAGTGGAAGATGTTTTTGTTCATACACAAACACACACAATTATAAACTATTCGCTAAACACAGGCCTCTTTGTGTGTGTGTGTGTGTCTGTTTGTGTGTGTGTGTCTAGATGTGGATGGACAAAATATCTCAAAGATGAAAAAAAATACAGGAAGGTATTTCATTTTGGTGTGTGCGGAAGGTTATCACATAGATACATATATACACTCAACAAACCAACAAGTGTCGAGTGTAACAGAAACATTACGTTGAAGTGAACACTCTACAGGTACTTGGTGAATTTGCTCTGACGATGGATGAAAATCCGAAATCGGTCAGGAACAAAAGGAATATGCATGCTATGACGTATAAAATACCAGATGTTATCTAGCATTGCGGACCCACATTGTATAGAGACAGACTGGTTGTTAACTGGTCGTAAACTATCTATAAACTGCTCCTGAACTGTTCTGCTATGGGTCTATTTATATAAACCAAACTGTCCCTTTCTAGTTTATTTTTTTTTTATTCATTTTTGTGATTCTCCGCTCTTCGGATCCTATGAATCTCATTTGATTCGGCACTCCATTACAAAAGAGCTACAACTTTTATTGGCAAAATTTCTCTGGGTAAAGTCATTTAAGTGGGGGCTTTTGGCAGAGTGGTGGGGTTATATTTTCCTCTAAAGTCCTATTATCATAGGTGATTTATACAGTTCTAACATCTAATCAAAATTAATTAGAAATAATTAGTTGAATATGTGGATGAGTCTGCAATGCTGGATAACATCTGTTATTTTATCCCACGTAGCATGCATATTCCTTTTGTTCCTGACCGGTTTCGTATTTTCATCCATCGTCAGAGCAAATTCACCAAGTTCGTGTAGAGGAGTTCACTTCAACGCAATGTTTCTGTTACACTCGACACTTGTTGGTTTGTTGGTTGTATATATGTGCGAGAGGTTATAAGGTTATGTTACTATGCGTGTGTGTTTAATGAAAAAGTAAATGCTATTTACTATACACTATTTTCTAATGTCTAATCATAATTTATAATAATTCCATTTTTATCATTAAATACACACACACACACACACACATAGTAATATAACCTTATAACCTCCCGCACATATATACAACCAACAAAACGTATAAGTGTTAGTGTAACAGAAACATTGCGTTGAAGTGAATTCTTTACACGAACTTGGTGAATGTGCTCTGACTGTGGATGAAAATCCGAAACCGGTCAGAAACAAAAGGAATATGCATGCTTCGACAAGATTAGCCAAAAGTCATAATTTTGAAGAAAATGAGTAAACCGGAAGTGCGTTTTTACTGAACAGTTTTTTTTTTTTCAGTTTTAGCGATTCTCTCCAATTTTGTCAATAAATTTTGTTGTTTTTTTTTTAGGAATCTGATAAAAATCTTATGTTTTATAAGCAGTGTAAGATAGTGTGTTGATTGTTAAGTCCAAAGTCCTTGTCAAGTAACCCTTGTTGCAAGTAACCCTTGTCTACTTATTCTTTTTTTTACTGCTTATTTCTTCACCCCTCTGTCCAGATGTGATCAAGAACTGTTGTGTGTTGTTGCTGAGTATGTATAGTTGGGAGTGTGTGTGTGTGTGTGTTTGTATTATATGTCGGGGACGACTGTGGACAAAATACGCGCCTAGAAGTGTGGGTGGGAAAGGTGGGTGGTTTGAAGCGGTAGAGGTGGTAAATGTTGAAGTGGCGAACTGTTGCAGCGCCACTCAAGGAGATGCCACATCGTATTGCACTTAAAATGTCTACCTAATAGAAAGTAACAAACCACTCTACGGTTAAGAGCTATCTTTCACGGAGATTTGATTCACCCGTCTAAACCTACCTCCCCACCACCAAGGACGTTGATGTGCACTCACACACTGTCATCCTACGTCTATTCTAAATGTTACATTCAAAAGCTTACCCCAAAAGACTCCTTTTTTGGTGGGGGAGAGGGGGCGGCGAGGATGGGTGGAAATAAAAAGGGGCACAGTTCCCAAATAAGACACTTCAAGTTTCCCATTCTGTATAATTCCAACCAAAGACAATCCCTACCCCCCACCACTCCAAACGTACAACACAAAATACCCTAAAACTTAAACCATTTCCCAAAGGATCTTAAATGCAACCCACAAGTGTACATAAAGTCGTATTTCTTAACTAAAATCTACTACCATCCCTATCCTGACAACTTACTTCCCTAATACTTCGTCCATTTTCTAAATCATAAGGTCTTTAGAAAATCAAAACAACCAAAAGTTGGTAAACATTACAACAAACTTCTAAGAAAACTTAACTAAAGCTGTGATTTTCCGCTTTATGATTTTTAGAACATAAAGTGAAATAAAAGCGTAACTAAGGTTTCGACCAGTATGTTTGTCAGTCTGATGTATGTGTGGTGTTGTTGGAGGGGGGAGGAATCTGATGTGAGTCGATATTTTTATGAAGAAAATTATTGAAAACTAAAAACCAAACAAAAAACTATTCATTAAAAATGCACTTCCGGCTCATTAATTTAGAGAAAGCAAACGAAACCCTCTCCATCCCACCAAAATCGTTGGAGCCGTTTTAGAGAAAATTACACACACACAAAAAAACAGTCAAGGTAAAGTGGCACTTCGAGTTTCTGCTTCGAGAAGCTTATTATGTGAGGTCTTCTGGTTTAGCAATTTAACGAAATATTAACTTTGAACAATTTGCGATATTTCATTTGCGAGATATGCTGTTCCTCCCTCCCCCCCCCGCAATGCTAAAAACCACTTTTTTTAGGACTCAGGTGATCTCAAAACAATTTTTCCCCCCGAAAAATAAAGATGGGGGATGAAGTTTGTGGTATTTTCCAAACCCTAAACATGGGAAGGCGGGAGGGAATTGCAATAATGTTTTGTGGCCCAACAAGATAATGCAAGGCATTTAGTGGATCTAGTAATTATGTCAGTTATCTGAAACCCCGGCGCCTGCCCCCCCCACGTATACCCAGAGATAAACAAAGAAAGGAAATTTAACCCTTGCTAACAGTTGTATGATTTCCCACAACTTTAAGTCACACAAACTCACACACACACGGACATATGTCAAATTTTCAACCCCTTCTTAATTTTTCTATATTCTAAGGTCACAATGATTTTGACTAAAGTTTATAAGATTCCTTCCAAAAAGAAAAGGAATAGTGGTTAGCATACTAAGACTCAACATACAGCATACATTAAATACATTAAATATACATTTTGAAGCATCCATAGAATTCCAAATTTGAAAAAAAAAATAGGCTAACCGGAATTGTTGCCACTTTATAGAATAGCTTTTTGGGGATTACTGTTTTGAGTTTACTCGAAAAGTTTCCGAATATTTCCATCAGATATAAGGCCTATCACTTTTATTTGTAATATATTACTTTGTTGTAGTTGGTTTCGCAATATTGAAAAAGCATCAGAGATATTTTCCATGATAGCCTGCTTCTTTTTATGGTCATCGACTGGTTTCGGTTGTTCGCCCATCATCAGGATCTTTTTTGTCAAAACAGGACTTGCACAAAGCAGATTTAGTTGATACACTCTAGTGTAACAATCACTAGTGTAACAACTAAATTTCTTGTTTTGGTGGATGGTTCCGCAGACTGGAAAGCATCAGAGACATTTTCTGTGATAGCCTGCTTCATTTTGTGGTCATCGACCGGTTTTGGGCGTTCGCAGAGACACAGACTTGCACAGAGCAAATAGTGTATCAATAGAGTGCATGAATCAAGGAATGTATCAACTGTATTTGCTCTAGGCACGTCTATGTTATTACACTGTACAACACAAACATCCTGATGATGGGTGAACGCCCGAAACCGGTCGATGACCACAAAAAGAAGCAGGCATATCACGGAAAATATCTCTGATATATTATACTTACTTTTGACTTTCTCTTGTAGATTCTTGTAGGGGATAATTGCACTGCGACCTGAAAGAGCTATTGTGCCCCCCTCCCCCGGAGCCTTCCCAATGCACAGCCTGCCTCCAAGCAATGTTCTCTAGCTACAGCCAACATTGCCCATCACCGGACAGTGAGTTGTAGAGGCTCGTAGCAAGAAAAAATCTAAGGGCAGCATGCTGGATTCGAACCCGGGACCTCCGCGTTGCTAGTCCAGCATGCTACCACTGAGCTAATCCCTTCCTTTTGACTTTCTTTTACTTGTAAATCAAAATTTTTGACACGATTCCATAATAAAAATGAGTCCTCCCTGAGTCTATAAAAGTGGTTTATTACTAGAAAATGGTCTGTGTATTTTGTGAATAAGCATGGCTTAAGCACGAAAAATTGTAGAAATTTCAAACTTGATATACCATTTAGGTATCACAATTTAGGACAATTAAGTTATCTGTCAAAAATTCTCTCAACCGGAAGTACCACTTTACTAAATGGTTTTTTTTATCTTCACTTTCTTGGCGATTTTCTCAAAAATAGCTCCCAACGATTTTCTTTAAACTTCGTATATCAATTACACATATTAAGAGCTATAGTTTTTTTTTTTTTGGAACATTTCTTTGGGAAAATTCATTTAAGGGCAGTTTTGGAGGGAAAGGTGTGAGTTTTTCTCATCAGATTTTATACTTTACTTTCAGTTATCTTTCTTAGTTTTTGTTATTGAAGTGAATATAAAGTGAATAATAACATTTAAGTATTTTTAACATTTCTATTAAAGTTGAAACGATTGCATCTAGCAAAAATGAGGGGAACGACATTGGATTTTTTTCTTTTGTATGTTTGAAAGGTTCTCTGTATATATCTATATAGTTTTGTATACCTGCAAAGGCAGGTGTGGTTCATTTTAACTCCCCATTGTATAGGCTCATCGCTTTTGTATTCGAAATATCTACCTAACTGTACATTGTCACTATAAAAACTCCATATATATACACACACAGACACACACATTTCGTCAGGGTAAACTATTTAGAAAATGCTTTTTACAAAAATATAATATTCCCACAGATATATCTAACAATTTCAGTAACTCAAAAACATGTGGGGGTTTCGGGGAGGCTCAGGGAAACAAACACACTTTCTCTTACTCGTAGTAAGAGGAAGTATTGTAATCGTGTCAAATTTTCGATATCGAGTTTTCACCGGAAATATCCGTTTTGAGGTCTCCTGAGTCCAAAAAAGTGGTTTTAGCGAATGGTTTGTTTGTGTGTGTGTGTGTGTCAATTATAAGTGTGTGTGTATGAACAGCATAGCTCAAAAACGAGATAACCGTAGAAAAATGAAAGTTGATATTCCGTTTAGGTATCACCATGGGATCCGGACAGTACGTCCGTTATCTGTCAAAACTCCTCAACCGGAAGTACCACTTAACTAGTTTTTTTTTTTTTTACTTTCTTGCGTTTTTCTCGGAAATGACTCCGAAAATTTTCTTGAAACTTGATATATCAAGGTTGGTTGGGGTTAGGTTTTCATTTAAAGTGCTATTTCAGTTAATTAGAGAATTCTATCATCTAAATAATGTTAATTAGAATTGAATATGTTGGTGAAATTCCGAGTTTGAAAAAAATCGGGATAACCGGAAGTGCGTTTTACTTTACCACTTTACTAAATGATTTTTTTTTTCTCTTTTTCGCAATTATCTCAAAAATGGCTCCGACGATTTTCTTGAAACATCGTATATAAACTACACATACAAAGATCTACAACTTTTATTTAAAACATTTCTCTTGGAAGATTCATTTAAGGGCACTTTTAGGGAGAGGTGGGGTTATGGTTTTTTTTTTTAAAGTGCTATCATAGTTGATTATAACAATTCTATCATCCAAACAAAATTAATTAGAAATAAATAGATATGCCAAAATTCCCGTGTTTTAAGGAAATTAGTAAACCGGAAGTGCCGCTTTGCTGAACAGTTTTTTTTTCCAGTTTCGACGAATTCATTAATTTTGGTACACAAACTACAAAATCTGTCAATTATAATTTTGAGAACTGGAGTAAGAGAAAGTTGTGTGAGTGTTTCACATCAGATTTTTTATATTATTCTATATTTTTAATGAAAAAAAAATGAAAAAAAAAAAATGTTAAGCCGACCAGGTGAAGCAGAATAAAACTAATAGAAAACAGATAAAAAAAAAAATAATAGATTAACTGCCGAAATAGTTATTACGAAGGGGGTTGTAACCATATTAAGGAAACCTATAATTAAAATTATGCAATAAAGACTAAAGAAAGAAGGTTGATCCCCAAGGTAGAGAGAGAGCAAGCGAGGGACACACTTGGCGGAGGATATTACTTCGTTAAAGAGCCGATTAACATGCTGGTAGGATAACAACTCCTTTGGAAAGCCAGTTTTTGGTGTCCAGGCGAGTCAAACGGTGAGGGGGGGGGGAGCTGTCGGCAGATAGCACGGGACAACCACATTTCTATTAAAAATTTATTGATTACAAAAATTAATATTCTATTACTTTCTCTTATTAATGTAAGTGGAACTATTATTATTATTATTATATAGCTGGTGGAACCATAAATTGTACTCACGACTTTTACTTTCTGTGATTTACATAGTTAAAATTATAAAACAAAATTAGATGAAAACCTAACCCCACCCCTCCCTCAAACTGCCCTTAAATGAATTTTCCCGGAGAAATGTTTCAAATAAAAGTTGTAGCTCTTTGTATATGTAGTTGATATATAAAGTTTGAAGAAAATCGTCGGAGCCATTTTTGAGAAAAATGCAAAAAAGTAAAAAAAAAAAAAACTAGTAAAGTGGAACTTCCGGTTGAGGAATTTTTGCCAGATAACGTACTGTCCGGATCCTATGGTGATACCTAAACGGAATATCAAGTTTCAACTTTCTACCGTTTTTCATTTTTGAACTGTGCTGTTCACATATACACACACAGAACCACACACAGACCATTTGCTAAAAACCACTTTTTTGGACTCAGGTGACCTCAAAACGGATATTTCCGGTGAAAACTGGATATCGAAAATTTGACAAGATTACAATACTTCCTCTTCCTAAGAGAAAGCTTTTTTTACTAATTTTACATTATTTTTTATAATGGGATGATGCTAATACCGGAGTATTATTACCTCCTCTTGCCTTTATCACAGCTTCATGCAATTCACTGGTTAACTTGCTCGATAGAACAATTGATAAATTGTCAAGGCAAGAAATTTGGTGCTCCCTGATTTGTTCTGGCTCCCTCTTATGGGGAGGGGGGGACGAAAAGCCATCAAATCTTGGTCTCATTCAATCTTCTTCGAGCCTGTTTTCTCAGAAATTTGAACACTAGAGAACTTCTTGGCCCAGTAGTGGAAAACAGTGTTTACCGATGGAAGAGAAACGCTGAACCATACCAGCTTTACAAAAAAAAAAAAAAAAAGTCTAGTGACTTCAGTCAAACTAGAAAGGTTGCGCTGGTTAGGTTACCTGCATAGGATGAATGAAGAAAGAATTCCCCGACAGGTGTATGAAAATCATCCAGGCGGCAGAAGACCAAGGGACGGCCAAGGTTGCGATGGCTGCAAGATGTGGAGGCAGACGTGCTAAAAATAGGGGGTTAGGCAATGGCGAAGAAAGGTATTAGATCGGGATAGTTGGGAAAATTTGTTAAAGGAGGCCGAAGTACAAGGGCTGTAGAACCATGAGAAGAAGGAGAAGAGAACTTCTTGGAGGCGATAAACTTATCAGTAAAAACTGTCAATGTCAAAGTCTCGGGCAGTTCAGTGGCCCATTGGACGCCCTAAGCCTGGCCTTCTTGAGAATGAGTCTGTTTCTATGTAACGCTACACTGTATCTCGCAGTGTTTGATAGAGAACACCAATAGCGATGGCTGTATTTCTGATAGGGTGACCGTCATCAAGAAGTGCTACAACACGTCGCAACATCCTCAGCATTAAGGGAGTCATTTTGAAATTCGAATTTTTAATTTTTTAATTTTTTTTGGTCAAGGGACAAGCGAAAGCGGAAGTTAAAGCAAATAAAAATCAATTCGAATTGAATAAAAATTAAACAAAATTGATAATAAATGAACACAAACTGCGTAAACGTTTTTTTTATTTATTCATTAAATTTTTGTTTTAATATCATAACTGTAAAGTACAAAGCCCCCGCTTTTGTCAGTGACTAAATAGGAATTGGAGAAGAAAGCCGTGTGAGTGTTTCACATCAGATTTTCCTTTACTTCCCTAAATTTAATTACAGACTGGAATTGTATTTATTTAAGTTTTTTTTTGTTGTTTTTTTTTGACTATAAAATGCTTGGATGATCATGGAATAAACAAGAATACTATTGAGGTTGTCCCAAAAATATTTGGAACGCATTTGTATGTTGTGTATAGCCAACAATTGGCGCCACTAAGCCAGATATTTTGGCGCCAAGCCAGTTGACCGCTAACCTCCACCAAGTTACAAGTACCTAACACAAATACAACTATATCTTTTTAAAAGTTTCTATTACAAAACTAAATTAAAAATAATCTAAAGTAGTTACTGTTTTTTAAAGCCACCAGATGGTGGAACCGTGTATTGTACTAAACTGACACTTTAAAAATCTTAAATTTAACATTCAATCATTCCTCATCTACCACAGATACTGTCTTAAATCAAATTTTTCCGGGTAAATGTTTCAAATAAAAGTGATAGGCATCAGAGACATTTTCCGTGACAGCCTGACTTCATTTTGTGGTCATCGACCAGGTTTTGGGGCGTTCATCCATCATCAGGATGTTTCTATTAAACGGTGAAATAACATAGACTTGCAAAGGGCAAATATAGTTGATACACTACCTCACAACAAAAGTGAGTGCACGTGGAAAGCATACAAAATTCAATATATTAATGTCCGTGAAAATTCATTTAAGGGATTTGTTTTGTTTTTTTTTTGGCGGGAGATGAGTGGGGTTATACTTTCCACAAAATTATCATTTTAATTAGTTTAGATTCATCAATTGATATAAAATATAATTCAAGAGAAAAATCTGTGAATTACAATTATATAAACTGCAGTAAGGGAATGTGTGTGAGTGTTTCACACCAGATTTTTTGTTTTTTTACTTAAACTCACATGTTAGTAAGAGGAAGTATTACGGTCGTGTAAGATTTTTGAAAATTAATGGCAAAGGACCTAAGTCAATATGGGGTTTATCCTCCCAAATCATCGCCCTAATTGATCTCCCCCGGGTAGTTTACTGGTCTACCCACAATATCCTGAAATATCCTTTAGCACGAACTCTCCCAGGCTTTCCCGTGAGAGTGAGACTCCCCCCCCCCCAAATCCGAAACCTAGTGCCAGCAAAACTGGGACATTGACATAAATAGTGATACACCGTTTCCTTTAACTCCATCATCACAATTCTGACATACGGGACTAGACGTCTTCCCTAAATTATGTAAATGACTAGCCACCCAAGTGTGTCCAGTCAATTTTATCCTGCTCAGATCACAGGAGGTAATCCGAAACCCCTTTTGCTTAGTCCCTTTGATAAATCTTTTGACCTTAAGGTACTCCTGCATGCCCCCCCCCCGCCAATGTTTCCTCCCAAAACTCTGGTCATACAAAAGTCTAATCTCTGATTGTCGCTCAACCGCATAGTGACGGTTCAGGATTATAAGAAGTGGAGGAGGATCCCTCTCTATTCTTTTTATACTTTATACATATCTATACCTATCACTTTTATTTGAAACATTTTCTGGGGGAATATTGATTTTTTTGAGGGTAAGGGGGTTTCTGGGACAACAGTAGCGTTATGCTTCCACTTTAGTATATGTTTTTTTTTTTTTTTTTTGAGGTTGTTTGGCATTTTCTGGAAACCGGTTATAAGATTATTTTTTAAACTTCGGAATACATGCTGCCATAGATAGAAACGAATCACTTTTTTATTGTGGTTGTGGTTGGTTACGCAGAGCTGGAAAGCATCAAAGACATTTTTCCGTGATAGCCTGGCTTCTTTTTATGGTCACCGATCGGTTTTGGGGCGTTCATCCATCATCAGGATGTTTTTGTCAAAACAGTGTGTGATAACATAGATTTGCACAGAGCAAGACTTGAGCGTATCAAACTGTATTTGCTGTATGTGCAAGTCTATGTTATTACACTGTTTGATGAAAAGCATCCTGATGATTGGTCGAACGCCCCAAAAACCGGTCGATGACCACGAAAAGAAGTCAGGCTATCACTGAATCTCTGATGTATCAATCTTTATTAGAATTTTTTTTTTTTTCTAAAAATAGAGAATTAATTGATTAATTGAATTATTAATTGAATTAATAATTGAATTAATTATAAATATATCGTGTATCTGTCTGTCTGATGTTAGTTTAAATTTGCCCAAACTTTCTTAGTATTGACATAGAACGCTGCACAGAAGGCCCGCTCAGATTTACAAGTAAAATCCCCACTACTATGTTTATGGACAGCCTAACTAAACAATTGTAACGTTGATATATTTAAAGAAAATTTTCTTGATTAAATTGTATTAATTAGTGTAAAATCGTGTGAATGTGTCACACAAACATTTCTTTATTTTATTTTATTTTTTTTTTTGTCTTAATATTAGACAAGTAGAATATGGAAAGGTTTTTTACCCGGTCTGTACACATTTGGTTTGAAGTAGGGACTCCAAAAATAAACAACACGAGGGTTACTTACATGTGTTAACTGCCTGTGGTGAGACCCAGTGTTCTATAGCACAACACAAATCTGTTTACATTCAAATCTTATACATAACGCTACTCCATACCAACTTGTTCATTACTATAACTACTTTAAGCTTAGTATTTTTTTTGTTACTAAATACGTGGGAAACTACATCCACGCTCTTCCGGTCAATAGATTCTCATTAATATTTATTTAGACGAATGTCATAATATATTGAAATGGCATCAGAGACATTTTCCGTCATAGCCTGCTACTTTTTGTGTCATCGACCAATTTCTGGTGTTCGCCCATTATCAGGATGTTTTTGTGTAATACTGTAATACGAGGCATGTCCAGTAAGTAAGTGTACTGAGGCTCTCACGGTCGGAGGGATTTTGTTTTCGACATGTTGGCTACACTGTCGTGTAGCCTGATTCCTCCCCTCCGCAACGAGAGCGGTTCGAGGTCAGTACGTTGAGAACTGTCGACGCGACAATACGTTTCGTGAAAAATGTCAATCCAATCTCCCGCCACGTATATCGAGTGGAGGCCGGGCAAGAGTTTTTGAGACGCTACAAACTCCATGGAGATGAATTTCTCCGCTCCATCATTACTGGAGATGAAACTTGGGTTGCACACTACACACCTGAAACCAAAAGGCAGTCTCAACAATGGCGTCACACCTCTTCACCCTCCGCCAAAAAAAGTTCAAAACCACAATTTCAGCCAAGAAAATCATGGCATCCGTGTTTTGGGACTGTCAAGACATAATTTTAATTGAATATATGCCACAAGGGGAGACCATCAACTCTGCAAGATACTGTGAGACCCTAAAAAAATTGCGGAGGGCGATTCAGAACAAAAGGAGAGGCATGCTGACAAAGGGAGTCTGCCTGCTGGACGACAATGCCAGACCACACTCGGCCAAAGCCACGAAGGAACTGCTTGCCTCGTTTAAATGGGGTGTCCTGAACCATCCCGCGCATTCCCCTGACCTAGCACCTTCAGATTACTATCTGTTTATCTGCCTGAACTGCACATAGGTGGAAAAAGGTTTTTAACCGACGAGATGGTGAAGGGGAGGTGGAGAAGTGGATAAGGGGTTGCCGGGAAACTACTTCGAGGAAGGCATCAATAAATTAATACCCCGGTTCACCACCTGCATTGAGAGGAATGGTGACCATGTCGAAAAATAGCTTATATATGTACTAATGAAACCAGGTAATTTTTTTGTTCAAATAAAAATTTTTGTAACCTACAAAAATTCAGTACACTTACTTACTGGACATGCCTCGTAACATAGACTTGCACAGACCAAATACAGTTGATACACTCAACAACTATATGTGTGTCAAAGATATTTTCCGTGATAGCCTGCTACTTTTTGTAGTCATCGACCGGTTTTTCTGAGCGTTCGCCAATCATCAGGATGCGTATGTCAAACAGTGTGATAACACATACTTGCACAGAGCAAGTATGTGACTGAGCCACAGGAGTCAGTGTGTAAACTGAATTTGCTCTGAACAAGTGTCTATGTTATTACACTGTTTGACAAAAAAAAAAAACATCCTGATGATGGGCGAACACCCGGAACTGGTTGACCACAAAAAGAAGCAGCCTATCATGGAAAATATCTCTGATGCTTTCCAGCTCTGCGGAACCAACCACAACAACTATTGAACTGTATTCATAGTTATTCATATCAAATTTCAAGAAATCCTTTCGGTTATTTATCTGTCGTAGCATGCATATTGGTTTTGTTCCTGACCGGTTTCGGATTTTCATCCATCGTCACAGCAAATTCACGAAGTTCATGTAGAGAGTTCACTCATCGAACTTGGTGAATTTGCTCTGAAGATGGACGAAAATCCGAAACCGGTCAGGAACAAAACCAATGTGCATGCTACGACGGATAAAATACCAGATGTTATCCAGCATTGCGGACCCGCCCACATTTTCATTAAATAAATTCTGTCGGTATTTTTTTTGAAGAAAATCCGTAAAAACTGGGGGGGAAAACTGTACAGTAAAAAAACGCACTTCCGATTAATTAATTTTCTTAAAATTCGAAAATTCAGGAATTTTTTTTTGGCAATAAATTTAGTTTTTGTTTAGATGGTAGAATTGTATTAATGAACTATGATAGTTCTTTAAGTAGGAAACCTAACTCTCACAACTCCCCCTAAAAACCCCCATTAAATGAAGTTACCCGAAGAAATGTTTGTAATAAAAGTTGTAGCTCTTTATATGTGTTGTTGATATGCTAAGTTTAAAGAAAATAGTTTCAGCCATTTTTGAGAAAATTGCAGAAAACTGGAGAAAACAATCTTTGCGAAAAGGGGGTAGCCTACTTTAGCGTTGGCTACTATTACAGAGAAATACCCCGAAGATAAATGGTTAAGGGTATACACTGATGGATTTGCAGAACCACGGCGAAGAGTAGCTGGGTCTGGTGTTTACCCTAGTGAGTTTCAGGGATCTTACCCTGCAGGAGCCAATGCAAGCAACTATGATGCTGAGATGCTGGCTGTTACAAAAGCAGCTGAGCATTTAAAGAAATATCAAGGTAGGAAACATGCGGTCATTCTAGTTGATTCGCAGTCTACTATGGTCGCCCTAATAAATCTTGGCCACAGTCATACTTTGCTGGAAGAAAGTACAAAACAAGCAATCGGGGAGCTGCTGGGGGAAGGGCGGGTGATTACCTATCAGTGGGTTCCTAGACACTGTAGAATCAAGGGTAAAGAAAGAGCGGATAAGTTAGCAAAAGAAGGATGCTTAATGGATCAGTCCGTCGGACTTGTGCCGTACAGAACTATATGCTCCCTTGTCAACAGCACCATGAAGGAAATGCTGAGTGATTTACACAATCATCAGATAGAAGAAAAAGTTTGGGCTACTCTGTTAGATCGAACGATCCATAGTCACTCACCTCTGCATGTGTTCACTGCCAATATTTCAGAATGACGACTCGCCATAACTACCTACGCGAGCACTTGCATAGGATTGGAGTGGTGCGAAATGCCGGATGCCCGCTTTGCAACGATGGTACACTGAAAACGGTGAGCATCTTGTTGAGTGCCAAGCTCTATACCAGCAGCACTCTCTTATATTCGGTTGCCCGCGACAGAATGGCTACATTGCTAACAGTTGGCGTTGGATAAAAATAATAAAAAAATTGGTAAGTACTTTCGGGCTGAGTAATTTTGACACATAACTTACTTTCACAACTCATGTTAAATTGATATACTTAACAGAATATCAAGTCTTGTGAGGGCATAACTTTTTTTGAACTTAGTAGGGACTTCAAAACTTATATTTCCGGATTAAAAAAACTCGGATAACAGAATATTCGACACGATTACCATACTTCCCTCTTAATAGGAATTAAAAAAAATTAAAGAAGTCCGTATGAGTGTTTCACACCAGATTTTTTTTTTAATTTTTAACATTTTTTATAATTTTAAATTATTAATTATTTTTTGTCATATTTTAAAAGAATTATTACTTTTTGTTATCTATGAAGTGTCCACGATCATGTCACGTGATGTTTTGTGTGACAGAAATCTAAGATAACAAGGTCGCTCATACTTTAAAAATAAACTTGCTGTATTCGAATAATACATTTTTTTTTTTTTTTTATTAAATACTTCCATTTTATGACGCATGTTGTACAGACAGACAAGACATACAAATCCTGGGTGGTTATGCTCTACAATCCTGCACTCTTGTGGCAATAATATTAAACAAAAATAACAAAACATAAGGTTCCAATTAAACACCAGTTGTTTTGCATTTATTTATTTTATTTTTTTTTTTTGGTCTGTATATGTATGTGTGCTTAGTCTAGTATGTTTGTATGTCTGTGCGTATTTTTAAATAATCTTCTATATACGACTTTCATTTATTGTTTTTAATACAGTTATGTATAAAATTACAATGTTTCTATAAACTTAAAAAATTTCACTCATTTATCTTAATATAAATATAGAGTTGATGGGAGGATGTATCTACCCAGAGCAGGTAGTACAAGTAATTTACATTTATAGCTCACAAGAGAGCGCTAATAATATTTGAATAAAGTTTAAAGAAAACCGTATTCAAATCGTCAGGCCTTGAAATTACAATGAGATGTTTGTATGGCAATGGCCCGAGGAGTTTTTAAAGAAAATGAATTCTTTGACTGGAATCGTTCTCAACGTTTACTCCTCTCCTATCCTAAAGAGCTCCTGAAGAAGGGCACCAGAATGGTACCCGAAACGTAGAGCAACAAACATCTCATTTTAATGAAAATCGTTACAAACTATATTGTAAAGTTGTATTTTAGGTTCACCAATTTTATTCAACTTTGGGTATTCTAGCTGTGTTTGTGGTAGAACCGTGTACATTGTACTGATGTGGCACTTTAGAGGAAAACCTTAACGTCACCCTTCCCACAGGCCAAAACATCCCAAATTTTCCCAGATAATGTTGTTAGTACAGAGGTGGATGCTAGGGAATAAGGTGACACTTGTCTGGCTGCCGAGACATGCAGGGTTTTTTTTGTGGGCAACAAGAGGGCGGACGCCCTAGCGAGGGAGGGTCCGAACCACCCCTTCTGTGGGTTGTCGTCCAGGAGCCTGATTCAAACTTCTATCAAAGGCTGTATAGAAGAACGGCGTCAGCAATGGTGGGAGAGAACACGAAGGACAGAGGCAGGCTAAGACACTTCATTAAGAGATATTTGCCTAAAAAAAATTATCAGGGACCTACTGAGCCATAGTCGAAGAACAGGGCATGGCAGGCTGAATAGGTGCACATACATGCAGCAATTTACTACTTGTAGGATAATGTGTTATGCAGATTCTGCAAGGCCGAGGAGGAAACTCCGGTACACATTCTTTGTGATGAAGACCAGGATTTCTTCAAACTGTGGGGGGGGGGGGGAGACAAGCAAATCCCGAAGCCACGAGCTTCATGATGGAGCCCACTTTGCTAGGCCTGATTTCAAGAGGACAAAGCTGAAGGATGTGCTTTAATCTTAGAGGATCCACAATAGAACTCTTAATGTACGTCGCAGTGCAGCAACTATGTTTCTAATGTAGCCACGGTAGGTGGCACAACCGTATCAATTTTCCCAAGAAAATGTTTCAAATAAAAGTATTTATGTGAATAATTGGAATACGAATCAGAGACATTTTCCGTGGTAGCCTGCTTCATTTTGTGGTCATCGACCGGTTTCGGGCGTTCGCCCATCTTCAGGATGCGTTTTCAGACAGTGTGACAACACAGACTTGCACAGAACAAATTCAGTTTTACACACTGATGCCCGAAACCGGTCGATGACCACAAAATGAAGCAGGCTACCACGGAAAATGTCTCTGATGCTTTCCAGCTCTGCGGAACCAACCACCACAATAGTATACGAAGTTTGAAGAAAATTGTTCGGTTTTTGTGTGTAGAAAATCGTGAAAAACTGAAGAGATAAAAAATAACTTTCCCGGTTGATAAATTTTCCCCCAAACTTTTGTGTCAGATTGCGGTGGTAGACCTAAACGCGAATACCACCTTTGAGCTTACTGCGATTTTTCAGTTGCGAGATATTATGTTAGTTTAATGGAATGTGTTTTTTTTTAGTTGTCTTTGCGAAAATCCCTTCCCTTCACAGGTTGGGAAAATCCAAGGTGTGACATCTCACTATGCCTAGGTAGGCTAGCCACAGTATTTCAGGCAGAGCTAGTTGCAATAATTTACCTGTGCTACTGAGATAAAAAATACTAGGGGTACTTAGCTACAGAGTCTTCATCTACTTTGTAATGGGTTCAGATATTGGATGTTCTGATCCCACCGCTGCCACCAGTTGTAATGGGTTCAGATATTGGATGTTCTGATCCCACCGCTGCCACCAGTTGTAATGGGTTCAGATATTGGATGTTCTGATCCCACCGCTGCCACCAGTTGTAATGGGTTCAGATGTCTTGGTGAGGTGTTGTGATGCGATGAATAGTTGGGAGTTAGTCAGAGATTTTAGAGACTTGTTAATCGGAATATGAATTACGAATTTACGAAAATAGATATATGTATATTTTAACAATAATTTAAACGTTTGAAAAGATAAACTACAATTAATTTAAAATGATTTAAATTGTAACTAGAATGCACCAACTATAATGATTGTTAAATACTATATGTTTAAATACTTAGATAGGGACGCGCTCCGATGTATGAATTATGTCACTGGTAGAATCTTGATGTTACGCTGATGAAATACTGAAGAATAGTCCTCCCCACTTCCTGTAGAGAGAGACCTTATATTGCCATCACCACACATTGACAAGTCTTGTAATTACGGGTCACACTCAAACATCTCTTGCCATGTGTTGACCCTAGGTCTTGAATAGGTCGGTGAACAGGTGTGGCGACAGGTGATGGTAGTAATCAAAGGACTGTAGCCAGGTGGTCGGTCTTTTGAGTGATTTGTTGACCCTTGTGAAAGCGGTGTGTCTTTGGCGGGCGGTTCCTTTGACCGTGCACTGACCGCAGCTACTGTATTGAATAATAGCGTCTGGCTAGCACCACTAGTTATAATTTTTATAATTAAAAATTATATATTTCTGTTATCACTCCTTCTTGTTATCACATTACAACTTAGACTATCAGGGGTGCTCTAACGAGCTTCTCACCTCATATCAGATTATTATTATTTGTCTGTGGGTAGGGAAACCCTACGCTATCCAAAGCCCCATTGGGCCCATATAGCTACCCCAAGAAAAACAACAACAAACCGGGTCTATAACAAAAATCCAGACACGGAAATCCGTCTAATCCGGATCTAATCCATCTAAGAAATCACCGCAGTCCGAATAAATCGGACAATAATCTTAAGCGGAAATAGCCTACAGACATCCTATTCCGACCAAAGATCCTGAATCTAATTTCCTCACAACCCAAGCAATCAGTCATAAGGGTGTTTCCTCCTCTGTCTCACAGACTCTACAAAATGGATCCGGCATGAGCCCCATTATGTAGAGATATCTCCTTAAACCAAAATGTCCAGTAAGAGATTAACTTAAGCCTAATGTGGAACTGCTCATGGAAAACAAGGTTTTTTTTTAAAAAAAAACCTATAGTAATAATATTATATTAAAATTTAACGCTTACCTGGATCTGAATGATCCAATTGTTGCGAAGCAGATACCTGCGACAATGGGCCTGGAGTACCACCTGATCCAGGCGATCTCACATCCTCGTTTCCATGGCCAGGATATGATAAGGATGAGGAAGGTGGTCTCTGGAAAATTAGAAAGAAAGAAAAACAAAAAATTAATAAATTGTGTTAATTAATTAATTGAATTATTAAATATCAAGTTTCATATATATATATATATATATATATGTGTGTGTGTGTGTGTGTGTGTGTGTAGTGTGTGTGTGTGTGCGCGGGGGACAGAAAAAAAAAGTGTCCCCCAATTCAGTGAAAAGGTACACTGAATAAACATGATAAAACAGAGTACTGTCTGGACTTTATAGAACTGATATAGAGAATTAGCATGAGTAGAAATGATATGACTGAATTGGCAAAGTTTTAGTGATGGCGTTGTTTTTTTTTGAAGACTGAACGTTAAAGCTTATATATGTCTTCCTGAAACTTCCAGATCTCCTAAGGATTGAGGTGGTAGGCGAGTCTTCACTTCCACTACAATGGTAAATTCAGCTGGTAATAGTTCAATGAACCGTCACGCCTCATGTGACATGTTGAGTGAAGTAACTGTGTGACGTAGCAGTTGAGTGAATTGCCTTATGATTTTTGGTTGCATATAATTCAAAAAAAGTAAGTAAAAATCAGTAAAAATGTTGAAAAAAAAAGTGGTGTGAAACACTCACACGACTTTCTCTTACTCCTAATAAGAGAAATTACGGCAATCATGCCAAATTTTCGAAATTGTCAGTTTACCGTGAAATATATGTTTTGGGGTGACTTAAAAACGCAAAAAAAATTGTTTTTAGCGATTGTATCTGTATGTATGGGTTATGACAGTATTAAACTACCACAAACCGGATTTGACAGAAAAATTTCGGACAAAATCCATCAACCAGAAGTGCAATGCAACCTTACTGATTTTTTTTAAGTTTTTTGTGATTTTCTCACAAATGGCTCCAATGATTTTCTTTAAACTTCGTATACTATCTACACACATGAATGTCTATCACTTTTATATGAAATATGTCCCCGGGAATATTGATTTTTTGGAAGGTTTCTTGTGGCTAACAATTATGCTTTCTTCTAAAGTACCACTTCAGTATAATATATGGTTTTACCACCTACATAATATTGGCAAACCACAATATCCGACAAAAGGGCATTCAAGGTTACGAAGAGACCGACAGGCTGGTCAAGAAGGGTGCCTCACGAACGCCCATCAATCCGAAGCCTTCCTGCGACATCTCGTACAGAACTACCTGTGGTGCCATTGAGAAATGGCTAATATGAAAACATAAATTATATTAGAGAAATATTGCGGGGCTGAGGAACTGTAATATTTTCTTGGAGGACCCCTCAAAAACTCGCACAACCTATCTCCTCGGCAGAACAAAAGTGGAGCTAAGGAAGAATTACTGCCCTACATACAGGGGCATTGCCTTTTAAGGAAGCATCTGCATATTATGGGTCACTTTGCGGACCCACTTGGCAGGAAATGCGGGCCAAAAGGATGAGAGATATCGTTTCACCTTCTTGGAGTGTGCGTGCATTATGCTCCTGAAAATTTTAGCGCACACAATCTGGAGCGGGAATGCGAGATCAGATATTTTATTCGCCTCAGCCCTGCGGTTTTTTAATGATACAAAGCTGATGTGGAGGTGTTCTACGGGTTGCACAATGGGCCTAGCAGTGACCTAAGTACTTGAACCTCCTTGGAGACCCCAAATTCTACATTAGAAGGAAATGGATTGTAAGATTCGGTCTTTTTTAAAAAAATAAGAAAACTTAAATTTTTGCCAACGTTTCGACAAATATATTGTCTTTTTCAAGGCACAAAAAAAAAACTGTTAAATAATCTACAAAACATAACAAATTTAAAAACTTATGTATAAATTTGTTATGTTTTAAAGATTATGTAACAGTGCTTTTTTTTTCTATGCCTTGAAAAAGACAATATATTTGTCGAAACGTAGGCAAAAATTTAAGTTTTCTTATTTTTTAAAAAAAGACCGAATCTCACAAACCTTTTACTTTATATAAGAACGGTCGAGAAGAATCTTCCGTTCTACATTAGATTAGATTACAAAATATTAATTAATATTAGAAGCATTGATATTTTGGGCGTGTTAGGAGTCATTCAGTTGTCAAAAAAATTTAAATTTGCCCAAGCTTTCTTGGTTTTAACACAGCGTTCCAAATAATGCCGTTCAGAAAATCTTTGTATGGCCGGGCCATTTAAACATTGTAAGGTTGCAATTTCAAATAAAATTTCTTAATTAATTAGACTAAGAAAAAGTCAGGAGAGTGTTTCACACCAGATTATATATATATATATATAAATAAATTGAATGATAATTTATTGCGTTGTGTGTAAAGTTGATTACAATGATGTAACATGTAATTTTTAACAATGTAATCATTATTCTATTAGATGTGTCTATTGTTAAATAGTGTACTGTAATTTTTGTATTATAGTTTACACATACACTATGAAGCAACACACGTTACACACACACATACACACAAAATGTGGGGCGTATGCCATAGTTTTTGCGCAAACACTATATCAGGGGGTAAAGGGGCGGAGCCCCAGTTTTTTTTTTTTTTAATATACTACTCATTCATTTTCTTTACAGGTTACCCTATAATTCTGGATAGTTACGGCTATTATTAGCGTATATGATATATAGTGTAACTAAAATCGAATTTAAGTATATCGTTTTGCTTTGTATATATATATATATATATTCAATGATGTCCTTGCATTTGTGTGTAGATTTTCGGTGGTGACCCCCCTCCCCCACACACACACGCATGTCCCCGGGACAGCACAGATTATAAGTTGTTTATTTTTTTTTTTTTACAATGGGGGAGTGGGGGACAGATTCCTTCACCCTGATCTTCATCTTCTACTAAAAAAAAAAACTACCTTAGTCCTCTTTTGTTTGTCATATTTTATCTAGACCTAATTTATGGACCACTCTAGTAGCTCCTAGAACAGTTTACTAGATTAGATAAACTACTATCAAAATTTAAACTACGTTTTAAAATATATATATATATTTTATTTTCAAAAAGCCACACAATAGCCACACAATAAATTCGGATTAATATTATATTAGACGATTTGAGTGTTTCCCTGGTTGAGATCGCATCCGGTTGTGGCTTCCTAAAAACTGACGTTTCGCCCATGTTACAATGAGCCACTTCCGGGTCATTACATTTTTGTGAAAGCCAAATAAAGCAATCTAAATGTTTGGCCTTATTAGCTTTCATGACAAGATTGTAATGACCCTGATAAAGTGGTTCATTGAAACATGGGTGTAAAAACGTCGTTTTTTTTTGTTTTTTTAGCAAAACCAGTGTTTTGCATCAGTATGCGGTTGAAACCTAAAAACATTTAAGGTGTTAGAGATATCTTCCGTGATAGCCAGCTTCTTTTTGTAGGGCATCGACCGGTTTCCGGACGTTTGCTTTTGTCATCCTGGAATGGGCAAACGTCCGGATCTACCGGTCGATGCCCTACAAACAGGAAAGCAGGCAATCACAGAAGATATCAGATCTGCATAACCAAACCACAAAACACCATCAAAAGTGTTTCATGAAAAATTGCGGAAACCAAGAAAAAAAGATCATGCATAATATATTGAAACGGCACTTTACAGAGGAAAGCACCTAAAAGTCACGCCACTTCTCTAATACTGAATTTCCCCCCAAATATATCGATCTGTAGTTGGTATTCGTTGTTGCCATTTTCGAGAAAATCCCCCCCCCCCAAAAAAACAATTCTGTAAGTGGTAAAAACCATATATTATACTGATGTGGCACTTTGAAGGAAAGCATTAAGCTACTGTTCCCACCCAGTATCCTCCTCCCGCGCCAAAAAAACAAATTACGGTTGTTTTAAATACGGAAAACTGAAAATCCGATTCAGTAAAGTCGCACACTTACGATAGGAGAAACCCTAAGGTTTTTAATTAAGGGCAACTTGGGAAAATATGCCATGGTCTTTCACGTTGAAGTCGTGGCGTTACAGTTCTATGCTGAGGAGATTCTAAGGGAAGGACTAGTGGGGAGAAAAGAGTAGCCATATGCTGTCGATAGCACGACATTCAATAAGGTCGCATTTCCTCGTTGATAGATTTGGCTTCGAAATCTTCGTGTACAGAAGTGTGGTATTTTAGAGGAAAGTATAACGGCTAATGTTCCTCCAGGACCGGATAATGATTCAAATAAAAGTGTTAGGTACTTATATGTGTAGACAGTATACGAAGAAGTTTAATGAAAATCATTGTGGCAGTTTTCGAGAAAATCCCCCACCCCCCCAAAAAAACGGATAAATATTCTCAGTAAAGTCGCATTTCTCGGTTTGCTCGGATTTTGCTCGAAACTTTTGTGTCTAATGTGATGGCAGTGTCTAAAACTACATGGAATACTAACTTTGAAGGATGATAGGTCTGAGACTGCCGTCTATTTTGAGGCGGGATACCATTTGGCGATGCCTCTTGGCGAGTAGGCCACTGTTTTCCAGGCTGATGTGTATACAATTCTTTGTTGTATTTTGGATGAGAGGATGAGATGATGAGAGTATTTTGCGTAACACTAATTTAAAGGGTGTTTGTATCTGCTCGAACAGCCAAGCTGAGTAGAAGGCACTTAGTTCATGTGTCTTCACTTCCAGAATGGTGTTGGAATGTTCTAAAAGACTGGAAGATCTTTCTTCACTGAAGAATGTGCTTCTGGGCTAGGTTCCATGTCACATGGGAATTTTTGGGAATGAGGAAGGTGGATAGGTTTGCCAAATTAGGCGCCTCTATCCCTTTCATTGGTCCCGAGCCTGCTGTTGGTGTGTCTTCTGGCATATGTCTGTCAGGCTTCCAGACATGGATGACCTCACAGCACTCATCCTTATGGATGAGTGCAGTGGGTTGTCGGCAGTCTAAGATGCTCATTGGGGGTCCGGACGGAGCTTTGAGTAGGGGATCCGATGTCTTTCACGGACCTCTCTCAGGCATCTGGTTGGCTTCCTCACTGGGCATTGTGGTTTAAGGAGACATCTCTATACAATGGGACTCATGCCTAACCCCTTTTGTAGAGTTTGTGAGACGGAGGAGGAAACACCCATGCATCTAATGACGGATTGTTTGGGCTGTGAGGTGATTAGGTTTAGGACCTTCGGCCGGAATAGGATATCAATAGAGGATCTTAACTAGGTCCTTTTAAGGTTTTGGTCCGATTTGTTCGGTCTGCGGTAAAACATAGATGGGTAAAACCTGGGCCTTGACTTTTGTTCCAGACCCAGTAGTTATTCTTTAGGGGTAGCTATATGGGCCCAGGGAGGCTTTGGATAGCGTAGGGTTTCGCCCTCCCCTTTCTTGAATAATAATAATAATAATAACTTTGAAGTCTCTTTCAGACTCAGGGGACCACAAAACATACATTTATTAGTAAAAATCAAATTTTACACGATATTGCAGTACTTACTGCTGTAATGTGCAATAAAAAAATAAAAAAATCTGGTGTGAAACACTCACACAATTTTTAACTCAAGTAATTCTCATAATATTTAAATTGATTAATTTGTTTTAGAATTTGTGGAACCTTGTATTATAGCTAGAATGTTGTTGTTTATATATATACAAGGAACACTGAACGCATTCCATTTGCCCTCACTTAATTTGCATATAGATTGTGATAGCGTCAATTAACGATTCACTCTCATTTTTTTTTAATTTTTTGTTTTTATACTTTTTTTTTTAATATTAATTTAATTTAAAATTCTATTTTTTTATCGCTAGAAATATTTAAAAAAAAAAAAATAAATAAATAAAGTGTCTCAAAGCGTATGAATTCAAGAGATCAAGTGGTTCCATCATCTCCTAGAACCACTGTCGTGTTTTTTTAAAACTCAAATCTATTCTGCCTTTGGGTTTGAACCACTTTCTATGAAAAACAAGTATCTTTTTATTATTATTTTGTCTTACATAGCAGTAAAAATGAAGTTTTTTCCGAAGTGATAGTGAAATGGTATCTTGAAACACTCACACAACTTTTTCTTACAGTTGTTTAGTAATTATTAGCAATCTATTTATTTCTAATTAATTTTGTTTAGAATGGTAGAATTTTATAATCAACTGGGACAGGTGAAGCCGTTTCTGAGATAATCACAAAAGAAACTGAGGAAACCCATTCAAGTATAGTGGTCTAATCTAATCTAATCTAGAAACTCGGGGGGCCTCCAAATGGAGGTTCAGCACTTAGACCTCAGCTGGGCCCATTGTGCACCCCTGTATAAATGCCTCACATCAGCTCTGCCTGTATCATTAAAAAATGCCAGGGCTGAAGCGAGTGGAATTTTTAATCCCACCTACGGCTCCAAATTGTGGACGCCAAAGTTTTAGGAATTGTCTGCGAGCATAATTCATGCACTCACCCAAATAGGTGAAACGATGTCTCATCCTATTGTCCAAATTTTCTGCAAAGTGGGTCCCCAAAGAGACCCATATTAGGCAGATGCTTCCATAAAAGGCTATGCCCTGTAACTAGGGCAGTAATTCTCCCTTAGCTCCACTTTTGTTCTGCCGAGAAGATAGGTTGTGCCAAGTCTTTGAAGAGCCTTCCAAAAAAATCTTACAGTGCCTCAGCTCCGCAAAATTTTTCCAATATAATGTGTGTTTGCGTGTTAGCCATTTTTCAATGGCCCCACAGACAGTTCTGTATGAGATGCCGCAGAAAGGCTCCGTACCAATGGGCATTCGTGAGGCGCCCTCCTTCGTCAATCTGTCGGCCAGTAAAGTGGTACTTCCGTTTGAGGAATTTTCGGTAGATAACTGACTGCCTGGATCCCACTGAATATCAAGTTTGAACTTCCTACAAATTTTACATTTTTTTCAGTGTGAAACACTCACACGACTTTCTCTTACCGCAATTTACACAAATTTAATTAACAATTTTTTTTTTTTACACATAATGTTTACTAAATGTTTGTCTTGTCTTCAATTTTATATCAGTTGGGAGAATCGAAACATAATAAATAAAAATGACTTCTTTTTTTAAGGAAACCATACATTCTCTTCTATTCCTCTACCAAAAACTTCTTTAATTGTAGATTTTCGAAAAACTATCCCCTATAAGTGGCAGGAATTTAATATATCGATTTGCTTGTAACATAACAGAATTTTGATAACATATTTAATTCTGCTTAATATTATTTAGATGATAGAATTTTATATGAATTTTCCCAGAGAAATGTTAGAAATTGATGTTGTAACAGTTTGTATCTACAGCCTGCGGCGTCTCGCACAGCATTGCTTGTGGGTTCATTGAAAAATGGTTACCACGGAAACATACATTATTATTGGAGAAATATTGCTGGGGGCTGAGGGCACTGTAAGATATTCTTGGAGGGCATTTTAAAGACATGGCACAACCTAACTTCTCAGCAGGACAAAAGTGGAGCTAAGAGAGAATTACTGCCCTAGTTATCAGGGCATTGCATCTACATAATATGGGTCTCTTTGCGGAGTCCTTCCGCATTGGTCTAGTAGCTAGCGCACTCCCTTTCGTGCGAGAATTCAGGGTTCGATTCCCGTGAGGACAAAGTCGGTGTTGACACAGCATTGTGATAAAAAGTGGGAAGCTACAGTGAGTAGCGCTCTAGGTAGCGAAGGCCGAAACTAAACGGCGTGGGAACAGTGGCGTGCTTACCACACGCCCCCCATTCAAATCGCCGTCTGGCAAGCCTTGGCCCTTCATGGGCTTTTGCGTCATAGGGTTTTTCTCTTTGCGGACCCATTTTTTGCAGGAAATGCGGGTCAAAATGGTGAGACACCGTATCTCACCTTCTTGGGAGAGTGACGTGCAATTATGCTAGTAGACGATTCCTGAAAATTTTAGCACCCACATTCTGGAGCGGGTTATGCGGTATCAGAAGTTTTACTCGCCTCAGCCCTGGCGGTTTTTACAGGGCTGATGTGAGGTGTTACTACGGGGTGCACAATCGAGTTCTAGATGAGATTAGCTTAAAAGTTTAAAGAACATCGTTGAAGCTGTTTTCTTGGGGGGGAAGGGGGGAAATTCTTAGAAAACTGAAAAAAGGCGGTAAAACTAGTACTGTTGAGGAATTTTTGGACAGATAACATACTGACCGGATCCAATGGTACCCCTCAACGGGAATATCAAGTTTGAACTTTATGCAACTTTTTCGTTTTGGAGCTATGCTGTTCACATCCCACCCACCTTTTGTGCAGGATTAAGAGAATGTAAAAAAAAAAAAAAATGACACGATTACAAAACAAAAAATAACTGCATACATTGATGTCTATTTAAAAAAAAAAAAAAAAAAATATATAAAATGCAATAATACAGACAGTCCAAACAATGCACCAAACATTGTGCTTAACCATAGTAAAGGGGAGGAAACCTTTGAGCCACGTGGCAGTTGATAATTTTTCTAGCGTTGTAATATTTGCAGACAGAACAGTAATTCAGCGGGAAGGGTGGCAAAGTGAGGCGTTAACAATAGACTGCAGTATACTCAACCAAACTCTTTACACAGTTCCCCACCCTATCCCAAACAATGTACAAAACACCCATGGGTCAATAAACAGTTGTGACCCAAATAAAAAAAATAAATAAATAAATCTGGTTGAAACACGCAATCTACATTCTCTTGCTTTATTCTACATGTTTTAAGGTCTCGAAAATATTTTACACCTAGTGGAACCACATACAAGGAGGAATTTAGAACAAATTAGTCCAGAATATTGTGATGGTTGGTTCTGCAGAGCTGGAAAGCATCAGAGACATTTTCCGTGATAACCTGCTTGATTTTGTGGTCATCGACCGGTTTCAGGCGTTCGCCCATCTTCAGAATGCGTATGTCAGACAGTGTGATAACACAGACTTGCACAGAGCAAATTCAGTTTACACAATCCGTGTATGTTACACTCGTTACACACTCGTGAGTGTGTAAACTAAATTTGCTCTATACAATTCTGTGTTATCACACTGTTTGACAAACGTACCGTGAAAATGGGCGATCGCCCGGAAACCGGTCGATGACCACAAAAAGAAGCAGGCTTATTATGGAAAATGTCTCTGATCCAAAAAACATAATGCTTTATATGTGATGGAACTTTGAAGGAATGGTGAAATTTTTTGAGTTGGTTCCCTCGATCTGTCTCTATTCTGCACAACTGAATAGGGACCCACCCCCCCAGAAAAAAGTGTACCCATCTCTTTAATCAACAGAACAAAATTTACTTCTGAGGCAAAATAATGCAAGACCGCTTGCACACACACACACTTTGCGCCACACTGTCTCAAATATTAATGAGCTGTAGTGTGAAATTCTTCCTCACCCGCCCAGCTTATTTATAGCCCAGACCTCGCTTCCTTCGGACTACCACATATATTCCTGGGTCTATCCACCACTTTTTGCCCGATACTGTATCAACTGTATTTGCTCTGTGCAAGTCTTATGTTATTACACTGTTTAACAAAAACATCTTGATGATTGGCGAACGCCCGGAAACCGGTCGATGACCACAAAAAGAAGCAGGCTATCATGGAAAATGTCTCTGATGCTTTGTAATATATATTAATATTATTTAGATGGTAAAAATCATATTATATTATACTAAAGTGTAAGCATAACGTTACTGTTCCTCCAGAACCCTCCCCCAAATCAATATTCAGAGGAAAATATTTCAAATAAAAGTATTTATGTGTGTAGATAGTCTACGAAGTTTACAGAAAATTGTTTGGAGCCATTTTTAAGAAAATCTCGAAAAGCTAAAAATAAAATAAAAAAACCATTCAGTAAAGTCGAACCTCCGATTTTGATTGGATTTTGCCTGGAATCTTGGTGTCTGGAGGCCGGTTGTAATAGGATCCGAAGCAGAGAGAGAGAGAGAGAGTCTCACTCACTAGTTTAGGCCAGAGTAGAGTGGGAGAAACTGTTTAAATATAACTGTGTCAGCCATAGGAGGGAGTCTACTAACATTCTTGCAGCAGAGTTCATACAGCAGTCACAATGCGTCATCAACCTTTCTCTTTATCTCTCACTACCATTTTATATATTTTAGTGTAAAAGTCCAGGCGGTTTGTGCTACTTTTCAATTATACAATGTTCACCCATACTTCTAGTTTATTTATCTAATACAACTCATTTTCTCTCCTTCTTCCACCGGGAAATTCCATTTCTAAGTCCTGAGAATCCAAAAAAAAGTGGTTTTTAGCAATTGGTCTGTTTGTATATGTGGGACAGCATATCTCAAAAATGGAAAAATCTCAGAAATGCTCAAACTTAATAGTCTATTAAAGTGCTAAACCAGAAGACCTGAGAGAATTAAGCTTTTCATAAAAATCCGTTCAATCTAGGAAATGCCACTTTACTAATTAATTTTTGAGTATTTTTTTTTTTTTTTTTTGATTTTTCACTAAAAACGGCTCCATACGATTTTCTTTAAACTAGGAATGTAAACTACACATATATATAAAGAGCCTACAACTTTTATTTGAAATATTTCTCTAGGAAAATTCATTTAGGGCACATTTGGGGGGGGAGAGAGGTGGGGTTAGGTTTTCCTATAAAGTGATATTTCAGTTTATTACACAATACTATCATCTAAATAATATTAATTAGGAATTAAATATGTTGTAGAAATTCTGAGTTTTGAAGAATATTGGATGACCACAAATGCGTAATTACTGCAAGAGTATTTTGCAGTTTTCTACTATTAATTTTCTAAAACGGCTTCAAACGATTTTCTTTAAACTTAGTAATGCTTGCTTATGTAGATAGAAACGTATCATTTTTATATAGAAACGTTCTTTTGGGGGGGGGATTGATTTTAGAGGGGTATTTGTGGTTGGAGGAGTCTGTCAGTTTAATTTAAATTTTAATTTGTATGATCTTTGTTGATTTTGCCTTAATGTGCTCTACAAAAAGGCCGCATTTTTGTGGCTAGCCTAACTAAATATTGTAATATAATAATTGAAAAAAAAAAAAATTCTTGATTAAATTGAAAAAAAGAACATAAAATTATGATATGAAGCATAGATACAACAAGGACGACGTAAATTTAAGTGTTTTACCCCACTGTTTGTTACCGGATACCAGGTCCTGTACAAATATAGGAGGAGATACGACGTGACAAGAGGAAACATATGTAATCGATGTGTGTAAAAGTTTTTTTTTTTGTAAATAGTCGTGTTCCTTTGTCAATTTACCCCACCGCCGCCACTGGAACACCTCCCGGGCAAAACTGTTTGGATAAAGACGGAAAAGGCATTTATTTATGGAAGGTTGTACCGGTCCCAGGGAAAAAGCGATAATACTTACTTCGTAGAAGGTTTTTACATATGATAAGCAATATCTGCCAGGTAGTCACACACACACACAAACTTGGGGGACCGGGGGGGCCAAGAAAGCGGGGAAGAGGGGTAGCGACAAGCAACCGTCATCCGTTCCAGGCCAATGAAAGCATAAAGATAATACAAACAAAAAGGGAAAAACGGAACAACGGAAACCCGCATTGATAATACGGGCCAACACTTAGCTTTTATTATAATCACCCGGCCTAAGACCACACTAACGTGTGTTTATGTAATGAGTAAAATAAACTTTCTATTACACCTAGTAAGAGAAAGTGTAGCTATCATGCCAGATTATCGAAATTAAGTTTCACATACACACACACACACACACACACACACACACACACACAAAACTTTCTCTTACTGCAAGTTTAACGAAATTGTAACTGATAAATTTTATAATAATTAATTAATATACCAAATTTAATGCAATTTGTCGGTGGTTTTTTTTTTTTTTAAATAGAAAACGCACTTCCGTTTTTACAAAATTTTCACGAAACTTGGAATTTTGGCCAAATCTATTTATTTCTAATTAATTTTTATTTCAACGATAGAATTGTATAATCAACTATGACATAGCACTTTAGGAGGAAAACATAAACCCCAATGCTTGCCCCCAAAAGTGCCCCTTAAATGAGTTTATCCAAAGAAATGTTTTCAAATAAAAGTTGTAGCTCATTATATGTATAGTTCATAATACTTAGTTTTAAAGAAAAACAGTTTGGAGCCTTTTTTTGAGAAAATCAACAACAAAAAAAAAAAAAAAGTGAAAAATTCATTCAGTAAAGTCCATAATTTCGGTTGAAGAACTGAGATTTTATCCGAAATCTTTCGTGCCTGATGCTGTGTTAGGACCTAAACGGGTACTACCAAGTTTGAGCTTCGTGTGACATTTCATTTTTATGATATACTCTTTACAGTCCGGATTCCATGGTGCTACCTAATCGAGAATATAAAGTTTAAACTTTCTACGATTACACACACAGAAACCATTATCCAAAAAAAAAAAAAAAATCTGGTGTGAAACACTCACACAACTTTCTCTTACTCCAGTACTCAAAATTATAATTGACAAATTTTATAGTTAGTGTACCAAATTTAATGAAATTCGTCGAAAAGTGAAAACACTGTCCAGTAAAACTGTCCGGTTTACTAATTTCCTTGAAACTCGGAATTTGGGTCATATATTAATTTCTAGTTATTTCAATTTGGATGACAGAATTGTATAATCAACTGTGATAGCATTTTAAAGAAAAACATAACCCCCCTCCCCCAAAAGTCCCCTTAAATGAATTTATCAGGGGAAAAGTTTCAAATAAAAGTTGTAGCTCTTTATATGTATAGTTAACAACGCTGGTTTAAAGAAAATCGTTGGAGCCATTTTCGAGAAAATACCAGAAAACTGAAAATTATATTTCAGTAAAAACGCACTTCCGGTTATCTATTTTTTTTCAAACTCGGAATTTCAACAACATATTTAATTCTAATTAACATTATTTAGATGACAGAATTGTCTAATATACTGAAACAGCAGTTAAGATGAAAACCTAACCCCACCCCTCCCCTAGAAGTGCCCTTAAATGAATTTTCCTGGAGAAATGTTTCAAATAAAAGTTGTAGCTCTTTGTATGTGTAGTTGATATAGCAAGTTTAAAGAAAATCTTCGGAGCCATTTTTGAGAAAATTGCAAAAACGTAAAAAAAACAACTAGTAAAGTGGTACTTCCGGTTGAGGAATATTGACACATAACGCACCGTCAGATCCCATGGTGATACCTAAACGTAATATCAAGTTGAACTTTCTACGATTTTTCGTTTTTGAGCTATGCTGTTCACATACATAACATAATACACACACATAGACTCACACACACAAACACACACACCACACCACAGACCATTCGCTAAAAACCACTTTTTTGGACTCAGGGGACCTCAAAAACGGATATTTCGGTGAAAACTCGATATCGAAAATTTGACACGATTACAATACTTCCTCTTACTAGGAGTAAGAGAAAGTAAAAAGTGTATGTCTCCCGGTGATAATATGATATCATAAAATTTGGCATGATTATGTATACTTTCTCTTACTACAGGAGTAAGAGAAAGTAAAAAAAAAAATCTGGTGTGAAACACTCACACGACTCACTGGCAGGAATCCATATGTTTCAAATAATAGTGATAACACGTTTCCTAACTATGCTGGCAAGGATACTAAATTTAATGGAAATCTTTTTGAAGCTGTTTTTTTTATGAAAATTATGATAAACTGAGAAAAAAAGAAAATAGAAAACCGTTTAAGTAAAGTCGCACATTTTTTTTTGGTTGAAAGATTTTATCCGAAATCTTTCGTGTCTGATGCTGTGTTAGTACCTAAACGGGTACTACCAAATTTGAGCTTCGTGTGACATTTCATATTCTATTTAACAGCCACACACAAACACACCTATTTTTTTTTTTTTTTTACTTCCTCTTACTCCTAGTATAAGAGGAACTATTGTGATCGTGTCAAAATTTTCAATATCTAGTTTTCACTGCAAATAACCGGTTTTGAAGTCCCCCCCTGAGTCTAGCATAGCTCAAAAACAAAAAACAAAAAAACATCGTAGAAACTTCAAGACTTGATATTCCCTGTTTAGGTATCACCATGGGAATCCCGGACCAATAAGTTATCTGTCAAAAATCCTCAACAAAAAGTACCATTTTTATGGTACTTTACATTAAATGGCCAAAACGAATTTTCTTGAAAATTGATATATTGGCTACACATACAGAGATCTATAACTTTTATTTGAAACATTTCTCCAGAAAAATTCATTTAAGGGCACTTTTAAGGGGGAGGAGTGGGGTTACGGTTTCCTGTAAAGTGTTATTTCTGTTTATTACACGAATTCTATCATCTAAATAATATTAAGTAGAATTAAATATGTTGTTGAAATCCCCGAGTTTGAAGAAAAACAGATAACCGGAAGTGTGTTTTTTACTAGGAAGTATTTTTTAAGTTTTCTACTATTTTCTCTAAAATAGCTCCAAACGATTTTCATTAAACTAAGTATGTGAACTACACATATAAAGACTACATTATTATTATTATTATTATTAAAGAAAGGGGAGGGGGCGAAACCCTAAGCTATCCAAAGCCTCCCTGGGCCAATTTAGCTGCCCCTAAAGAAAAACAACCACTGGGTCTGGAACAAAAGTCAATGCCCAGGTTTTACCAATCTAAGTTTTACCACAGACCGAACAAATCGGACCAAAACCTTAAAACGACATAGCTTAAGATCTTCTACCGATATCCTATTCCGGCTAAAGGTCCTAAACCTAATCTCCTAACAGCATGGGTGTTTACTCCTCCGTCTCACTGACTCTACAAAAGGGGTTAGGCATGAGCCCCATTGTATAAAGATTTCTCCTTAAGCCACAATGCCCAGTGAGGAAGCCAACCAGATGCCTGAGAGAGTTCCGTGAAAGACACAGGACCCTCCCACTGCAAAGGTGGAAAAGAACACCAAGGCAGAGGTGTACCTACATTCACCACGGATCTACTGAGCCATAGCCGGAGGGATATAAGCCTAATAGTGGGTCTATTAACAGAGTATTGTTGGCTGAATAGGCACTTGCAGACTTGCAGATAACGCATTATGCCGATTCTGCAAGGTTGAGCAAGAAACCACAGTAATTTTTTTTTTAGCCGGATACTCTGTGAGTGTGGTTGATCTGTTGAGGACCATGTTTTCTTTAACTGGGGGACAAGCAATTCCGCGTAGTCACGAGCTTCCACGGCGGAGCCACTTTCAGCTTTTGCTATGCCTGATTAAGGAGGACGAAGCTGTGAAAGATGTGCTATAATCTTAGGGGGATCCACAATAGACTTCTTAATGTAGATCGCAGTGGAATGAGGCTTGGCCCGCCCCGTTTTACTAATCTAATCTAATTTAATATAACCATATACATAATATAAAAATCTGGTGTGAAACACTCACACAACTTTCTCTTGCTCCAGTTCTCAAAATTTCTCTTTAAGCCATAATGCCCAGTGAGGAAGCCAACCACACGCCTGAGAGAGGTCCGTGAAAGTCCCAGGACCCCCCCCCCCCACTCAAAGCTCGTCCGGATCCCCAATGAGTATCTTAGAATGTCGACAACTAGCTGCTGCACTCATCCATAAAGTGCTACAACTTTTATTTGAAACATTTTTCTGGGTAACGTCATTTAAGGGGGCTTTGGGGGGAAGGGGGAGTAGGATTATGTTTGCCTCTTAAGTCTTATCATAATTGATTATAAAAAATCTACCATCCAAACAAAAAATTAATTAGAAATAAATGATTTGCCAAAATTCCGATTTATTCAAGGAAATTAGTAAACCGGAAGTGCATTTTTGCTGAACAATTTTTATTTTTTAAATTTTTTGAAAAATTTTCCTTCCTAAAACGACGTATTTTATTAAATTTACGTATACTAACTATAAAATAAAATTTGTCAAGCTCAATTTTTGAAAAACTGGAGTAAGGCGAAGTAAAAATTATTAAAAAAAATAAAAAATTAATAATAATACAGTAATTTTCAAAAACAAAGTTAATTTGTAAAAAAATTTGCATACAATAGGGGGGGCGGTATTTTGTCAAATTAAAAGTAGGATTATATTGTTACTTTTTGGGGTTTTACATTTGAATTTAATCTGTCAAAATTGAAAAATCTGTATGTCTAAAAAATTAGGATAAATGTTAGCTGTCAAAATTTTAAATGATTTATGCATATTATTTGCATAAACGATTATTTAAATAAAATGCATTTACTGACAATGGGAATTGATATAAATTATTGAATTAATAATTCAGACAATGCAGAAATACATTATTCATTGAGATATCAAATTATTTTTACTTTTTTTTAATTTCATTGACAGCTCCAAAAACTTTGTTAATGACGTAAAAAACGTAACACGTAAAAAACAATTACCGTTTTTCAATTAAAAAAAAAAAAATTGTGTGAAACACTCACACAACTTTCTCTTAATCCAGTTCTCAAAATTACAATGACAAATTTTATAGCTAGTGTTCCAAATTTAATGAAATTCGTCGAAAACTAAAAAAACTGTTCAGTAAAAAGCGCAATTCCGATTTGCTAATTTCCTTGAAACTCGGAATTTTGGCCGTCTGTTTTTAATTAATTATTTTTTTTTTGGATGATAGAATTGTATAATCAACTATAATACCACTTTAGAGAAAAACATAACCCCACCACTCCCCTAAAAGTGCCCTTAAATGAATTTTCCCAGAGAAATGTTTTAAATAAATGTTATTGATCTTTGTATGTTTAGTTTATATACTTAGTTTCAAAAAAATCGTCGCAGCCTTTTTTGACAAAATCGCGAAAAAGTGAAAAAAAATCATTTAGTAAAGTGTTAAAGTAAACGCACTTCCGGTCATCTGATTTTCTTCAAACGCGGGAATTTCTACAACATATTTAATTCTAATTAACATTATTTAAATGGCAGAATTGTCTAATAAACTGAAATAGCACTTTCGATCAAAAACCTAACCCCACCCTCCACCTATAACTGCCCTTAAATGAACTTTTCCAGAGAAATGTTACTAATAAAAGTTGTAGCTCATTGTATGTGTAGTTGATATAACAAGTTTAAAGAAAATCGTCCAAGTCATTTTTGAGAAAAACGCAAAAATGTATAAAAAAACAACAAGAAAAGTGGTATTTCCGGTTGAGGAATTTTGACAGATAACGTACTGTCAGATCCCATGGTGATATCTAAACGGAATATCAAGTATCAACTTTCTGCGGTTTTTCGTTTTTGAGCTATACTGTTCAAATTCACACACAACACAGACCATTTGCTGAAAACACTTTTTTGGACTCAGAGGACCTCAAAACGTGTATTTCCGGTGAAAACTCGATATCGAAAATATTACACGATTACAATACTTCCACTTACTAGGAGTGAGAGAAAGTAAAAAAATTTGGTGTGAAACACTCATACTACTTACTCTTACTCTAGTTTTTTCAAAAATTGTGATTTACAAATTTTTATTGTTAATAAAAATCAAATTTAATGAAATTTCGTCGATGTTTTGTTGAAGAAAAATCATAAAAAACTGAAAGGAACTTCAGTAAAAAACACATTTCCGGTTTACTAATTTGAAACTCGGTATAATGGGTATGATGAAGGAGAGAAAGTGGTTTGGTTTAGATTAATAAACTAGATATGGCTGAACACTATATAATGTAAAAAGTGACACTGACTGCCTGGATTTTACACTAAAATAACAGAGAATGGTAGAGAGGTAAAGAGTATAAGGTAGATGACATGCTGTGACTGCCGAGTGAACTCTGCTATATATGACTCGTATATCTCCCATCGCTGTATTTAACCAGTTTCTCCCCCTCTAGTCCGAGAGAGTGGTCCTGTCATTTTTGTCTCCTCTCTCTCTCTCTGCTCTGTGGGGATCCCTCTCTTTGGATCTTATTACACTCGGAATTTCACATAAAAATATTTAATTCTAATTAATATTATTTAGATGATAGAATTCGTGTAATAAACTGAAATAGCACTTTAAAGGGAGACCATAACCCCAACCTCTCCCCCAAAAATGCCCTTAAATGAATTGTCCCGAGAAATGTTTCAAATAAAAGTTGTAGCTCATTATATGTGTAGTTGATATACTTAGTTTCAAGAAAATCGTTGGAACCATTTTTCGAGAAAATCGCAAAAAAGTAAAAATACCAGCTAGTAAAGTGGTACTTTTCGTTGAGGAATTTTTGACAGATAACCTATTGTCCGGATCCCATGTGATCCTTATTATTTATTATTCAAAAAGGGGAGGGAAGTAAACCCTACGCTACCAAAGCCTCGGGCCCATATAGCTACCCCTAAAGAATAACAACCACTGGGACTAGAACGAAAATCCAGGCCCAGGTTTTAACCATCTAAGTTTCACCACAGACCGAACAAATCGGACCAAAACCTTAAAAGGACACAGCTTAAGATCCTCTACCGATATCCTATTCCGGCCGAAGGTCCTAAACCTAATCTCCTCACAACCCAAACAATTCGTCATCAGATGCATGGGTGTTTCCTCCTCAGTCTCACAAACTCTACAAAAGGGGTCAGGCACGAGTCCCATTATATAGAGATGTCTCCTTAAACCACAATGCCCAGTGAGGAATCCAACCAGATGTCTGAGGGAGGTCCGTGAAAGACATCGGACCCCACTACTCAAAGCTCCGTCCGGGCCCCCAATGAGCATTTTAGACTGCCGACAACCCACTGCACTCATCCATAAGGATGAGTGCTGTGAGGTCATCCACGTCTGAAAGCCCGACAAACATGTGCCAGAAGACACACCAACAGCAGGCTCTGGACCAATGAAAGGGAGAGAGGCACCTAATTTGGCAAACCTATCCACCTCCTCATTCCCAAAAATTCCCATATGACCTGGAACCCAGACCAGAAGCACATCCTTTAATGAAGAAAGATCTTCCAGTCTTTTAGAACATTCCAACACCAATCTGGAAGTGAAGACACATGAGTTAAGCGCCTTCAACGCAGCCTGGCTGTCCGAGCAGATACAAACACCTCATGTTGATTCTTAAACGGAATATCAAGTTGGAACTTTTCTGCGAATTCTTCGTTTCTGAGCTATGCTGTTCACAAAACACTTTTTTGGACTGAGGAAACCTCAAAACGGATATTTCCGGAAAAAAAACTTGATATCGAAAATTTGACACGATTACAATACTTTCTCTTACTAACAGTAAGAAAAAGAAGTTTTTTGGGGGGATGGGGGGGGCGAAGCCTTTTGCCCGCCCGCTTTGTAATATTGTAGGATAAAATAAATAAATGCATTAGATATGTGCGGGTATAAGAAGCAAGATAGAGGGTCGGTGTGTGTCAGTCGGCCTTCGCAGAACAAGATTGCTCTAACGACCCCTCTTCTCATTTGTACAACTGACGCGTTCTTTACACACCTCAGATAATTGACAGATTCACTCCTCTTACAATTTTTTTTTTTTTTTTCTTTTTCCCTTGCCTCCCAAAGGGATTCCATAGGAACACGTCTCTAAAAGGAAACGCGACTTACAAAACCGTGTCGCCTACAATGTGATCCCATCAAATATTTCGCATTACGTTCTTCCTAACCAGATGGTAAAGTTCATTTCTTCTTAAGTGTTAACTTGTTCATTTTATCTTTGTTTTTATTATTTTTTTATTACTTTAATTTGTTACAATTAAATTCTTTGTGTGAAACACTCATACAGATCTTACTTACACTTAATTAATAAAATAATTTAAAAGACGCACTTCTAATAAAACCGATTTTATTTTTTTGTTTTTTTCTTCAAACTCAAAATTCTGGCAACGGTGTGAAACACTCACACAACTTTCTCTTATTACAGTTTACAAACAAGTATAATTCGACAAATTTTATAGTAAGTAAACACCAAATTTAAAAGAAATTCAGACGGTTTTTAATGAAACAAAAAAAAAATAATAATAATAAACTGTTCAGTAAAAACGCCACTTTCGCTGTATTAATTTTCTTGAAACTAGGAAAATTGAAAAATATATTTGTTTCTAATTAATTTTTGTTAAGGTTGGTTAGAATTGTGTGATCAACTAAGATAGCATTGAGCGTTACAACTTTGCGCTAACGAGATTATAAGGCAAAGGTTAGAGGGTAGAATAGTGGCCATATACTCCGATAGTCAGCCAGCCCTGAACGCACTTTCTTCACACCAAATAGTCTGAAGACTGATGTGGGATAGTCTAACTGCCCTGACCGAGGTGGGTGCTCGGAACAAGTTGACAGTCGCCTGGGTGCCGGGTCATGCGGGGTTCCTTGGCTACGAAAGGGCGGACGCCCTGGTGAGGCAGGGCTTGTAGGATACTTTTATAGGCCCTGAGCCCTTCTGCGGCTTGCCCAGGAGCCTCATTCACGCATCTATCAAGGAATGTATAGAAGACCAGCGTCTGCGATGGTGGGAAAGAACGCCAGAGCAGAGGAAGGCTAAACTCTTCTTCATTAAGAGATATTTACGTAAATTTTCCAAGGACGTACTGAGCCATAGCCGACGGATATAAGGCTAATAGTGGGTCTACTAACAGGGCATTGTAGGCTGAATAGGCACATGCACCATTTACTACTTGCAGACAAAGCATTATGCCGTTTCTGCAGGACCGAGGAGGAAACCCAGGTACACATCGTTTGTGAGTGTGCCGGCCAGGCGAGAACAAGGATTCTTCAAACTGGGGACTAGCCATCCCGAAGTCACGAGCTTCATGACGGAGGCACTTTCACCTTTGCTAGGCCTGATTAACAGGGGCGAAGCTGAGGGATGTGGTATAAACCCAGGGGATCCACAATAGACCTCTCAATGAAGGTTGCAGTGGAATGAGGCTTGGCCCTCCCCATTCTAATCTAAGACTGCATTTTAGAGCAAAACATAATCCTACCCCTACCTCAAAAGGCTTAAAAATTCATTTTCCCGGAGAAATGCTTCGAATTAGTTGTTAAATGACAATCAGAAAAGGGTGTCAAATCTGCACAGTAAGCTGCATGAGAGTGGAGTACAAAATTCAAATCATGGATCATTGGAAAATGTTTGTCATGAGGTGTGCGGCCTTGCGTTGAAGGAATACCCACTTTTTCAATTAACTCAAGTGGAATATTTTGCAGCCAAAAATGGACTGTATGTGTTCTAGCTGAGTAGAGTAGGGTTTTAGGATGTAATCGCAAGACCGTCAGGTGAGGCTACGCAATCAAAGAGCAGGTGAGGGGCCGTTTCCTTCTCCTCCTCCTGACACAGTCTGCACAAGGGTTCCGGAGCTTATTAGCCCCATGGACCATACTATGGTCCCGTAAATAACCGTACGGCAGAGAAATCTGATTCGCCCTCAGGCTAAAGGTCGCTTTAAACCTTCCTTTACACAGTTTTGGCATCATCCTTTTTCTGTGCATAGCCCCTGGGCTCACACCTAAGAGTGCCTCATGCTTGCTTCGGAAGCCAGTCTCCAAAATAACTACACGGACCGCTCTACTGGTTATCCCCAGGACAGGAGGGCTCTAGCCCATAAAACGGAGCATTTGCCCCATTCCTGGCCAGTTGATCCAGCTGTCTCATTATCGTCCAATTCCCTGCATGTCCAGGCAACCAACTCAGCTGAACCATATTGTGCCTGGAGTGTCTCGTCAATATTTCTCGACATTCCTTGACTAGGGACTAGTGTGGTTTTGTAAGCAACCAGAGCTTTCAGTGTAGCCTGACTGCCCGAGCAAATGCGTATAATATACATATATATATATAGGTTAGGGCAATTGAGTAAAAAATCCAAATTTACAGTATGAGGCATTATGAGGAAGTATGTTTCTCATAGAAATGTTTCCGTATTACCCGAACACTCCTCTAGGCAGAGCCCTAAAAAAAAAAAGAAGAGATTCTTTTGTGTGTATGCGTGTGTGTGTGTGTTTTGTGTTTGTGTAATTGTGCATTTTTTTTTTCTTATTTATTTTTTTTTTTGTTTTAGCATCCTTTCCTCATCATACGACCCTATGCTATTCTGTTTCCCTTATACCGTACAAAATATGATCTCATGTTCCCATTATAGGGTACTGGCAGACTTACAGCTATTTCTCCAAACCCTACGCGAAAACAAGCAATTCCCCAGGGTAACCCAGGGTAAGGAAGAGGTTCCTCTATCACTATCTCTCACTCCCTCTCTCTCTTCTGTCTGTGTATATATTTATTATGTTTATTAAAACTCCAGAACCCAGCGCGCCAAAAATATTAAAAGCTTTCTTTAATTCTCTAGTAAGAGGAAGGTAGATTTTGATTGTTCCAATTTTAAATATTTTGAGATTGAAAAAAAAAAAAAAAAAAAAAAAAGAATCTGGTTTGAAACACTCACACGAGTTTCTCTGACACACTCCCTAATACCTCTCTAAAATCAAAATATAATTTTTTAAAATATTTCAAATAAATATAATACGTATCTATTTATGCAGCAAGTATTTCAACTTTAAATAAAATGGTTGCAACCTTCTTTTTTTTAACAGAAAATTCCCTCTAAATTTAATAACCTATTCTGTAAAATACCTTAAACCGATTGTCTTTAAATTTTGCAATTCTATTCACGAAAAACTGAAAAAAAAAAAATGTACATTCATTAAAAAGGAACTTCCGGTTAATAGATTTTGCCAGAAATCTTCGTGTCTGATGCTGGTTGATGGTAGTTTCTAAACAGAATATCAAATTTGAGCATCCTGTCGTGATTTTTACAACAACAAAAAAAACAGTTCCAACGGTTTTCTTTAAACATTGTAAACTATATCTACACATATAAATGCCTATCACTTTTATTTGAAACATTTTTCTAAAAATTTGTTGTGGTGGTTGGTTCCGCAGAGTTTGAAAGCATCAGAGACATTTTCCGTGATAGCCTGTGAAATGTGATTTGTGTGTTGTTGTGTGTTTTGTAGTGGTAGCTTGTAGTGGCTTGAGCGGTTTTGTAAAAGGGCTTGTAAGTATATATATTTAAAGAGAGTGAAGTATCAGAAATAAGAAAGTAGTCACCACTGCTAACAATAAATATATTCTATTAAAATAATAACTACAAGTTATTTGTAAAGAAATTATTAACTTATTAATATGCACTGATGCTCAGAGAGCGAAAAACAAGTGTTCTGCTTAGGTGTCTACAACAAACTGTGCTTGAAGGAATGTCTTCTAATTGTTCGTTCAAATCTTCCCCTGCGAGAGAAGGTGTAGACAATGCTATCAAGGTTCATGAACTCTTCCTGTAACAGTACTTCTTCTGCCTGGGTTACCCTTTTTACGAACTAGCTTGCATTTTTCTCATATTTTGATTATTTTCTTTACAATAAAATAGATATAATTTTTGCATCCACCGGGTGGTCGGTCATCGACCGGTTTCGGGCGTTCGACCATCTTCAGGATGCATTTTTTTCAGTCAGTGTTGATAAACACTGTCTGAGTTTAAAAATAAAATTAATAAACCGAGAGTTTTAAAACTTAGACCCCCCCCCCCCACGTGTTGTTTCCATTTTTAAGAAAAATTGCCCTTTAACAACTGAAACACGTGTTCCTTTTTCCCATTCAGGTACCAATACCATACCCCTCTTGAACCTAGTTTAAGAGTTTAAGTTTTTAAATACAATTGAAAGACCAGTCAGTGTGTAAACTGAATTTGCTTTGTGCAAGTCTGTGTTATCACACTGTCTGACAAACGCATCCTGAGATGGGCAAACTCCCGCAACCGGTCGATGACCACAAAATGAAGCAGGCTACCATGGAAAATGTCTCTGATGCTTTCCAGTTCTGCGGAACCAACTACCACAACAACTATAACGAGTTCCTTTTAAACTTAGAATACTATTACACAGAATTCAAATGTGTTTGTTGGACTATTGGCTTTTCTACAATGTAATTAATCCATTCTCTACCTGCTTCGGTTGGTAGGATGGGCATTTGTCCCCCCACCACTACTTCTCTATAATTTATGTAAGCACATATATGTCAAATTTGAAATTGATCATTTTATATACATACATTCACCGCCAAAAAAAATTTCGACCACTTAAAAAAAAAAAAAAACTTACATTTAATAAATAATATAATATTGTGTGGTCCATTGTTTTCACCAGTTATTTTGTTTTGGGCGATTACTTTAATTGTTCAACATTTTTAGAGTAAATTGGGGACTTAAATTGGGCACTTGTGGTATTAAACAAAAATTAAATAAATAAATAAATGTTTAAGCAGTTTGCGTGTTAATTTAATATCAATTTTCATCAGAGCCTGCTTCTTTTTGTGGTCATCCTGATGATGGGCGAACGCCCTGGAAACCAGTCGGATGCCCCCCCCCCCAAAAGAAGCAGGCTATCACGGAAAAATATCTCGAATACTTTCCAGCTCTGCGGAATCAACCACAATAACTATTATCAATTTTGTTTTATTTTTTATTCAGTTCGAATTGATTTCGCTTTAGTTTGTACCTTGGATTAAGAAAATTAAAAAAAAAAAAAAATTCGTATTTCAAAATGCCCCCTTACTTAGTGCCTAGGATGTCGTACATATTGTAGCACTTATTGATGAAGTGCCGCTCCATCATAATGTAGCCATTTGCTATTCGTGTTTCCTACCAAAAAAAAAGCGAGATGCAGTGTATGTAGCGTTACAGAGAAACAGGCTGATACTCAAGAAGACCAGGCTCAGGGTGGTCCAAGGGCCGCCACTGAACTATGCGGGTACTACCATTTTTTTTTTTTGACACTGACAATTTTACGAAATCGTCATCTGATGAGCTGTTGAGAAGTAGGTCATCGCCACCAAGATGTTTGAGGTGTTCAAATTTCTGAGGGAGAAATCTCGAAAAAGATTGAATGACCAAGATTTGGTGGCTTTTCGCCCCCCCCCCCAACAAGAGGGCCAGAACAAATCAGGGAGCACCGAATTTCTCGTCTTGACGATTCACCAATTGATTCACCACTAGCAGTGGGGCAAGTGTAATTGTATGTAGCTGTGATAAAGCCAAGTGAAGGTAATACTCCGATATTAGCACCATCCCATAAATTTTAAAAAATAAACAGAAAAAAAAAAATCCGGTATTTTATCTGTCGTAGCATGCATATTAGTTTTGTTCCTGACCGGTTTCGGATTTTCCATCCATCGTCATAGCAAATTCACCAAGTTCGTGTAGAGAGTTCACTTCAACGAAATGTTTCTGTAGACTCATAACCTTCTCACATATATACAACCAACATGTGTGAGTCTACAGAAACACTTCGTCATCTAGACGATGGATGGAAAATCCGAAACCGGTCAGGAACAAAACTAATATGACGGATAAAATACCAGATGTTATCCAGCATTGCGGACCCACTCACATTTTCACAAAAATAAAATTTTTCAGATTCAAATTTTTTTGTTTTTTAATTAATTATTTTAAAATTTCCTATAATAATCCTATTTATTTGTTTTATTTTGTAAAAAATCAGTTAATCTATAAACGTTATGAACAGATTCAAAGTGGCCAGAAATTTTTGCTGGTGAGTGTAAAAAACTAATTGTTATAAAAGAAGTATGAGAAAGTCCATGTGAGTGTTTCACATTAGATTCTTTATTAATTTTTATTATCCTTTAAGTTTAGTACAATGCACGGTTCAACATATTAAAACGTAAAATACTTATGTGAGAATTCAAAACTGTGTCCGTATTTCTACAAAAGAAAATGTTTTTCAAACATCTAATATAAATTGGTTTATGTTTTCTGTACGGTTAATATTTCGACCTGGCAGTTGGTATTACGTTCACGTTGCTGTAATGTATTTCTACTCTTGCCTGAATACAAGACTCATTATATATATATTCATTCCAATTTTAATACATAATTTTTTTTTATTATTATTTATTTATTGCGATGGATTAAAATTATCATAAATAATTCTTACTTTCTCTTACTCCTTAGTAAGAGAAAGTATTTGTAATTTTGTCAATTTTTCCCAAGTCGAGTTTTCACCGGAAATATACGTTTTGAGATACTCTGAGTCTAAAAAAGTTATTTTTAAAAAATAGTCTGCGAGTGTGTGTATCACAGAAAGTTCAAACTTGATATTCCCGTTTAAGGTATCACCGGCTGTCAAAATTCCTCAACCGCTAGAACCACTTTACTGATTTTTTTTTGTGTGGCGATTTTCTTGAAAATTGCTCCGGCGATTTTCTTTAAATTTTACTGTATCAACTACACATACAAAGAGCTACAACATTTATTTGATACATTTTTCTGGGAAATTTCATTTAAGGGCTCTTTTTGAGGGAGGGGAGGAGTTGAGGGTTAGGTTTCCCTGTAAAGTGCAAGTTTCCTGTTTATTACACAATTCTATCATTTTAAATAATATTGATTAAAAGGGGGAGGGAATAGCTGAGTGGTTAGCGTATTGGACTCCCACGCGGAGAACCCCTAGTTCGGGTCCAGCTATGCTATCCTTAGATTTTTTTTCTTCCTAGGAGCCTCTACAGCTCACTGGTTCGGTGATGGACAGTGTTGTCTGTAACAAGAGAACACTGTCCGGAGTCCGGTCAGTGGCCAATGACCACAAATGTTGACGTTCCTTAAATTAAAAAAAAAAAAAAAAAAAATATTGATTAAAATTAAATATTATGTTGTTGAAATTCCAAGTTTT
>JAAEAF010001362.1:130000-168647 GCA_011037195.1 Triatoma infestans | reverse complement strand
CCGTCAGTGTCAGTATTAATACTGGTTAAAGTCTGACTTCTATTGTTATTGTTGTTATGAACCTCTTCCTTTTTTGTTCGTTTTAGATTATCCCTTAATATCCCTTTTCGAACTTGCTACGACCGGAGAAAGGCTTAGCTAGCATTCCCCAAGTATCAAGCAGGTAAGTTGTTGCAGTAGACTGATGACGAGCTTGTCTAAAGTTAAGGGGTGGGTGTGGAAGGAAGTAGTTTAATACTGGGATGAGCCCCCGTCGTGAAAATTTATTGTTTTAAGATATAGTGTGTTTAGTCTGATTCCTTGGAAGGAAATGTACTGTAATCAAGGAAGTAGTCCGTCTTGCTTACCTTTCGTTTATACTGTACAGATATAATTAAATTATGGAGAGTCCAGTAGTGCACCCTCGTGGAAACAGTAATCAGTCTCGCAATACTCCTCCATACAAAGTCTGTTTGCTCGTCATTAACAGTTGATGCAGGTGATTTTTAATTGGAAATATACAGTGTTACCATTTTTCAGTTAAATAAATTTTGAGATTTGCATGAAATTGCAAAAATAATGGTTTAATAAATAATAATAAAACAATAAGAAATTTATAAGAAATATGAAGTGGGTTTTGAAAGGTAATAGTGAAAAGAAGAAATAATTTTCCAAATTACTTACTGTGCTCTGCCAGTTCATATATAAATCGTTGGAAAAATAGTACAGTAATACCAACTGTCGTTTCTGATTTATCTTACATTCGTGACTGTTGGCCAGATTTAATAATACAGATCTATACAACAAAAAAGTAAGCGAATCATTATTCCTGTTCTGTTTTTTCATTGATTTTTTCCATTTTCTTAAATTTATATAGGTTATTCCCGCTTCTTTTTACTTTCTCTTGCTCCTGGTATGAGGAGGTATTGCGACCGCGTCAAATTTTCGAAATTAATTTTTCTTTCATCGGATATACGTTTTAAGGACCTCTAGATTCGAAGAAAGCATTTGAATGGTCTGTATTAGTGTATGTATGTATGTGTGTGTATGTGTAAAAAATATCCCTGGAACGAAAAATCGCAGGACGCTAACTAACTCCCAATTGACTTCCTTCGGGGAGTTGAAACCCTCCTCTGTCTGCTCCCAGCCAATTGGAGAAGAATCTTTTTTTTTTTTTTTTTCGGCTTAACAATAAGTATCATATGCCGATACCCAATACATTTTCCCTCCAAAAATCTCTGCCTTCCCAGTCACCATGCTGTAGGCCTCTACCCGTCATTCCCTCCTCCACATCTTCTGACCATCTTTTCCTTGGTCGGCCTCTCTTTTTTCTCTCCTCTGGAGTATATAAGTATATCCTTTTCGGCCACCTGCCGTCGTCCATTCTCATTAGGTGTCCGAACCACATCAATCTCTTCTGGTCAATTTTTTCCAGGATATTATGCTGTACATTAACCCGCTGTCTGATCACAGAGTTAGGTATATGCTGTATCCTGGAAATGCCGCAGCTTCTTCTCCAGAAGTCCATCTCCAGAGCTAACAATCTCTTTCCCTCTTTTTTCTTAATGGTCCAGGCTTCGGCACCATAAAGAGTAGCGCCCACGACGAAAGCATCAAATATTCTTCTTTTTGTCTCCATATGCACACTTTTATTCCACAGCACGGAGTTAAGAATGCTACTTAACTTTTTTCCTTGGGCAGTTTTATGGAATATATCCCTGTCAAGTGTACCTTTTTCATCGATAAAAACTCCCAAGTATTTGAATTCGTCACTCCGAGGTAATATCCAGTCATTAATGGAGAGTGAAGTCGTAGATGCATTGAATGCCATATATTTCGTTTTTTGTTTGCTAATTTCTAAACCCCATATGGAGTACACTTCTAACAGCTTCCTCAACATATATTCAAGATCCTCTTCATCGGAAGCTATTAGCAGCTGATCATCAGCAAACTGTAAGTTATATAGAACATGGTCCCCTATCTTTACTCCCATGCCTTCACACTTTCTCTTCCACTCTTTAAGGGCCTCCTCCACATATATGTTAAAGAGGGTCGGTGACAGGCAGCATCCTTGTTTAAGGCCTTTAGTAATGGGAAAGCAAGAAGTAAGTTTATTTCCTACTTTAACTCGGGCTACGGCTCCTTTATACAGGCTTTTAATAGCAGCAGTAAGGCTTCTGCTTATTCCGGCTCTATCCAATGTCTCCCATAGCAGCTTTAATGGCACGGTGTCGTATGCCTTATGGATATCGATAAAGGCTAAATGCACTTCTCGATCACATGACAACCTCTTCTCCAATAATTGAGAAACGGTGAATATGTGATCTATGCAAGATCTTCCCATCCTAAAACCTGCCTGCTCTTCAGCCATCCTGTCTTGTATTTCCTTGTCCAACCTTTTCTTTAATATCCGCCCATAAAGGCGGCTCAAACTGCTTGTAACAGTGATTCCGCGATAATTTCCACAAATCTTCTTACTTCCTTTTTTATGGATAGGCGTAATGTGACCGATCAACCATTCCCTGGGTACCTCTCCACGCTTCATGCAGGTCGAGAACAAATCTGCAAGTTTTTCTTTGAGACTTTCTGATCCTGATTTAATTAATTCTATAGGAATATTACCTGGGCCTTGAGAAGAATTCTCAAAGGCGAATAAAAAAGGTCGAAGTACTCAACTATAAAAGTAATCTTTATGCAGTCATCAATGAGTTACTGAAGAGTTACTAACATGTTACAGTCTTAATTTCCTCACACTTTTTATATAATGTAAAATGCTTGCCGTAAAATTTATCATCATTTATAATTACACATGTAACTAATAGTCTCATGAGTGTAATCTCTCGCTTCCGACCACTCCCATTACAACAAATAAACTTATGGAGTTTATCAAGTCTACGTATGATAAACATTCCAAATTTGAAGAAAATCTACCAATGGGAACTTTAGGGCATCAATGAGAGAAAAAAAAGTCCTATTGTGCATCAGATTTTCCGCAATATAACTTTATTTTCCACAATATATATTATAAAAACATTTTCCTTATGAAAAATCAAGAAAAAGAAAATACTCCAACAAAATTTTTGTTTTCTTTACAAAAATTACGAAAAGCCCCCCTCCCTCCGTACTCATATGTAGGAAAGCGTGTTATATTTACAAAGTAAATAAATTGAAAGCTGTTGAAATGAAAGAATATAATAATATATATTTCCCAAAATATAAAGCTATATTGATGCCCTCCAGTTATATTGATGCCCTCCAGTGATAAAACACTTTTCCGGATTTTTTTGCACTTTCACTTCTTTCTTTCTTTTGTTTCCTTCTGCTACTTTATCTACTCCACCTACCATAAAAATGTGAAAAAGCTCTCTAGTAAACATAATTTTTTTAATTCACTTTATTACTTTTCTTTCATTATGTTAACAAGTGATGAGAAAATTAATTTGTATGCTATACATACATACATTACCGGAATTATAAACAAAGTGAATAAATAATAAAAAACATGTTTACAAAAAGAGATACAAACATTTATAATATTAATAAAGTCATAAATTTATATATTTTTTTACCTTCTATTTTCTCTCTAATTTCTGGACTATATTTTCAGTTTTATCTCTTCATCTCTAGCCATGTTGAAATGCACACCAAATAACAAATTATTCATTATTTCAAGCGGTTTTTTAATAATTTATGAACTAGACTCTCTCGCCCTCTCTCGTTCTCTCTCAATTTATTCACTCACAAACCACTTAAACACACTCACAGACAGACAGACACTCTCTTCACACTTTTCACACTGTAACACTATTTTTATCTTTATAAATGGTATTTTTTACATTCCCCTAGCGCTGTCGTACAGGAAATATTGCGATTGTGTCAAACTTACAGAATTTATTTTCACTGGAAATACGTGTTTTGTAATACATTGTGTATTTTTATATATTTTATTTTTGTTCGCTTACATTAACCAAGTTTTTTAAGAGGGCTGGAGAAAAAACCCTACTTATTGACGCTTAAAAATTAAACTGTTGCCTTCTTCTTCTATATATATATTTTCAAATGGAGATTATACGGGTCTTCAAATTAGAATTATCTGGGATTTCTCTTTGTCTTCTTTCTTCTGCAACCCCTGGCAGAGCAAGGGGCGCATATGCTGCTAATTGTTGAACTAATTACTTATTTCATTCCAAGCCCCATATACATCTTCGCAAGGATATTAAGACTTGTGCCTATTCAATATGTATTACGCTTTTTAAGTGTAAAGTAAAATAATGGATTACTGCCAGCATAACTTGCCTGCAACACATAAAATCACTTGCAATCTACCCAAATGCTACGGCATCCGCAACGTCACATGAGGCGTACGGCATCTTTCTACAACAAGCTATTTAAACTCACCACTTAGGGGAGATAAGGATCTGTCTTCCTCAACCCCTAAGAGATCTGGAAGGTGAAGTAAGGGGATGTTCTCAACAGTTATCATAATAAGGGCTAGCCGAGTCAATCACTCTGTCTTGTAACACAGTCTTCATGTAAACGTCACAATCACCAACACTCTGCCAGTTCAGTCTGTTATTTACTCACACTACCACTTTTTTTTATCAGTTCTGTAAAGTCCTTGCAGTACTCAGTTACATAGTTAATACACTTAGCTTCTTTCCTAATTCGAAGCTAACAGACCCAAACAACGCAGCAGGGGGTTCGTTTCTTGGATTCCTTGTATCGTTATCTGCACCTGTGGGGACGGCATAACTATTTCCCCCAAGAAAGTGAAAACCTATCAATTTTCCACCCCACCTTCTTCTAGTCTTCTGATCTTCGACCGTGGTTTGGAGGTATTAATAATAAATCCCTACCTTTTTGTCCTCTTCCTAACCTTTTTGTTCCATCTGTAGACGAGATGACAGATAGGGCTCTGGCATTTGGGTCAGGGCTGATGTAAGAGTGTATTCGGGGGAGCACAGTGGACCCTTAGGCGTAAGTGCATCTACTTCTTTTCGGAGGCCCTGCGATCCAGAATAGAATAGAATATACTTCAGTGACATTTTTCTTCCCTCCTTAAGCCTGTTCCCGTACGGTAGTAAGGGATTTTTCTAGACCGTGCCGACCCTCGCGAGTATACCGGTCCCCCGCTGCAAGCAACGGGATCGTTTAACAAGAGAAGGCTGTCACTACTAGTGGGTGGTTGTAGTGCAAGGCCTCTCACTGGCAGAGGTGCCCCCCCGGGCACCCCCCGCTTGACCCATTTAAGTTAAGGGCAGGTCGAGATACGCTCAACCAGCGCGCAAAGTGGTCACACGAAGATCACACTTCACTCCCAGAAGCTAGAGAAGGCAAACTCTAGCAGGCTCTGGTAAACCGCGTACACCCAGCAAATGCGCTACCAACTTACGGGCTGGTTCCGGGGTTCCATTTTATATAGCGAGTCTCCTCCCGCTCAACTCATGACTGCAGTCCTTGGAGCTGCTGTTTAAACCACGACCACTACGAATCCTACCTCAATTGCAAGCAATTGGCTCGGATAGTAGCTTGCGCCCGTAGTTCAGTGTTTCAGCTCTAACGAGCTAGCGTGACTGATCGCACGCCTGATGGATGAGTCAGTCCATCTACTAATTCCTGTCCATTGCCTGAAGAACAGGGGTGTTAGTAACCCAGGATACTTACAGGCAACCCTGCAAGGGGAAAGGATCAGGATCGGAGTGGGTTGGGTGAGGGATTCCCCAACCTGGAGAGCCAGAGGCTGATTGCACCCCGCAGGGTGGGCGATGGGAAGTGCCGGAAACTAACGCCATTTGTTTCTAGAAGTATGCAGTTCTGAGATACTTCTAGATTTTTAATACCCGCACATTGGATTAGAGCATGTTTTATCAGTAAAAATACGTCAATTCCTGTGCATTGTCTCCCTTGAAGTCGCCTTCTACGACAGGCAGCGAATTCCGTAGGCCTATTCTAGAGCCGGGATCTACACGGCCATATACTTCAGTGACAGTGTACTTTTCTCTTCTACATTTTTTCTCAGTCCAAACCTATTAAAAAAAAAAACAGCACATGAAGGGCTTCCCGCAGTTCCCAACCCCTCTAGATCTGACCTTCGCTACCTAGGGCGCTACTAACTCTAGCTTCCCATTTTTTATCATGGCGCTAGTTCAACACCGACTTTGCCCTCACTGGAATCGAACCCTGAATTCTCGCACGAATGCCGAGTGCGCTCGCCACTACATCAATGCGTGAGGACAAACCTATAGAAACTCCACTAAAGTAAGTAGCAAGAGTAATATGCTTCAGGATGATGGACTAAAATGGGAATTTTTCCCTCTATATTTTTATTTTATTTTTGTTATATATGCCAAGTAGCGCTTAAAGTTAATGTGCTTTTAGGGCTTTAAGGTAATCATACACACTCGGACATTTCGATTAATATTTTTTCCTCTTTTTTACTACATTTGTAAAAAAGTATAAAAAAAAAATAATAAAAAAATATACATGTGCCTATTCAATATTGTAGCAGGGAAGGGAATAGCTAAGTGGTTAGCGCTTGGACTCCTACGCGGAGGCCCCGGGTTCGAGTCCAGCTGTGGTGTCCTTAGATTTTTTCTGCCTAGGAGCCTCTACAGCTCTCTGCCCGGTGATGGTCAGTGTTGGTAACGAGAGAAGACTGGCCGGATGCCGGCAGTGCACTGAGAAGGCTCCGGGCGCCAGTAACCATAGATATTGACGCGCCTTAAATTAAAACAAAAAATATTGTAGCACTTCCGGTTGAATTTTGACCATTTAGAAGCACATTAGCTTATTTTTTTTCTACTTTCTCTTAATCCTATCAAGAGGCAGCAACGAGTAGCTTTTCTTTATCGTACCACTTTAGTACAGGGCATGGGTTCCACCACCTATATAATATTGAAGAATTGATTTACGGCGGAAGCATTGATAGCATTCCATATTTGTAGGAAATCGTTAAGAGGAAGTGCGAATTTACTGAAAATATTTTTGAGTTTTTTCGAGAAAACCTATAACGATTTTCTTTAAAGTTGGAATGCTCGCTGCACATATGTAAAACTATCACTTTTATCTGTAACATTTTTCCGAGAAAATTCATTTAGCTCCAGGCCTGGAGCTGTTTAAAGCTTTGTTTGAGTCAGAGCAGCTAGCACACAGGCTAGGTATATATATATATCCTTAATCCCCTTTTCTCTATATGGCCCCCAACTGAATGTTTGTAAATATTTCAATTATAATGAAAACTTGTTAATTAAATTGTATTGATTTCAGTAAGAGAAAGTCGTATGACAGTTTCACAACAGGTTGTTCGTACTCATGAATAGTATTTCCGATGAGAACTCCATTTTGAAAATTTGACATGGTTACAAGTAAAATAGATTTTTACGCCAATCGGAATTTGAATGATATGAAATGTAATTAGAACGCAAAATGGCGCAATAAATTATAAAGGAGAGGCAGACGTTATTATCATATTTATTAGATTTAAAATGATTAACTTTGTAATTACTGTAATAACTGATTTGATGAAAAATAAATTTTTATATATACTTTTTTATCTTAAAATTAAAGCAACGAGTTTTTTGGTTAAAAAAAAAGAAGAAAAAAATTCAATAAAATTTATAATTTGATTTTGTTCATTCAGCTTTTATATATAATGACGATGATGATGATGGTATCTTTTATTTAAAATTGTATCCTCTTATAATATTAAAAGTTCCTTTTTGAACAGAGGATTATAGAAAGTGGGTGAGTGGAAGGGGTGTAGGATAGAGTAAAGGAAAGAGGAGTAAATCAATCAGTGAGTAGTTAGTAATGAAGGCGGGGAGGTATTGGCGGGAAATCAACAAAGGAGGCGAGTGTGCCGGCGATAAAGGGACCAACCTGTTGAAATGGAATGATAAATGTCCTACAGAGAAGATTATAATTATTGAATGGTAGGCACTCAGGATTAAGGAACTTTCACTCTCTCTCTATCCTGAGCAAAGCTGAGGAGTTTGCAGCCCGCGAAACAGACGGAGAGAGCGAAAACTTCCCCTCAATATAACTGTTCGATTTGATTAATGAAAGTGTTTTGTAATAAATCAATCGATATTAATCTAATACTAGGTATGTCTTAAACGTTCCCTTTTCTATTCTTTTTTTTTATTTTCTTCTTGGAGGGAGTGCGGGGGTGGAATAAAAGATGCTTGATGTAAATAAATGCATTTCTAAAGAAGGGTACGTTTTGTAATATCTTGCGGCTTAATTTCCATCAGAATTTGGAATTTTTATTCAACGTTATTTTGATTGGGCTTCAATCACACACAATGGTAGAGCAACAAGTTGATTTTTAGTTTCGAGTAAGTTGTAGAAATGTGACTATATTTGTAGTCCAACAGTCAGTCCCCTTTCGGTCCCTAAGCGAAAATCTAACGTTACAGACCCTCCAGACTGTAGTTCATTGTCTACAATTAGCTTTCCAAGTTTAAAGAAAATCGTTGGATTCGTTTTCGAGAAAATTTTCGAAAAACATAAAGCCAGAGTTCCGATGAAAACATAGTACTGAAAATTTGGCACGATCGCTTTACTTCCTCTTGCCCCAGGAAGAGAAAGAAAAAATAGGTAATATATTAAAAAAACATTTAAGCTTCCGGGTTAAAACCGCGTTTGATTTGTTATTAACCGACTTTTCGTCCATATTGTACTGAGCTTCTTAGGATAGGTTCATCTTGAGTACTAAAGCGTCATTGACAAAAAACGGGTTGACCAGATCAGGGGCGGGGCCTCCTTCCTCCGCTATCTTGGCTGTAGTTTTGTGGAGCTAATTTTCCCTTCCATGACTGTGGTTGGCTGGTGGGTGACGAGGCCTAAGTCTCCCATCCCACTGTCCTTCTGGCAAAATTATAGCCTTATTTTGCTCCGGAAACTATTAATCTGCTAATCTGCAATGTGTAATGCTAACGTTTGTACGAGTACGAGTTAATCTTGCTCTATTCTGAATCGCGTGAATGATGAATAAATATTCATAATTAAAATATTTAAAATCTGTGTTGAAGAGTATCGCTCCTTTCACCCGATCATTGGACCGTATCTTCATTCATACTTGTCCATAATGTTCGGCATAACTCGTAATGGTAGGTAATCGACTTAATTTGTATCTAAAGATTTTTCTATGTTTTGCATTCGGAAGCTTTCTTAGGGAGTAGCAGACTAGCCATTTCTTCAGGAATTTTGACGACATAGGAATTGATAAAAGAATCGTTATGAGAAAATTTGAGAAAAGCCCTACAGTAATCTAAATATTAAACATTATTTCAAGAAGAGTAACTAATTAAAAATTTTTAAATTTGTTTAAAGAAACAAATAATAATTTTTATATATTTGAATAACTATAACAGTATGAACCAATAGGAAAATAGATAAATATGTTACATACTATTTGTATTATTTAGAGCTGGAAGCAGATATATGAAAGTTGTTTGTCTAAATCTTCTATATTGAATGAGCCAGCAGTCCACTATGAAGGCGGAGTTACGTTTGAATTATTGCAGTTACAATAATAACAGCGGCCAATATGGCCCTCTATCCATATATTGTATATACCGTTTACAATAAATGACATTTTGTTTACATTACATTAGCAACAATGATGTCCTAGTTCACCAAGCCATCCTGATCCATAATAGTTACTAATAATAAATTCTACTACTATATAATAGTTCATATATATCACGAATTGGTTCAACCGTGCCCACGGACATATACACATATGATGCAAGTCAGTTATATTTAAGTAGTGATCTTATTATTAAACTATTAATTAAATATAATCAATTCTTTTCTTAAATAATTGTTTTGTTAATAATATTAATGCGTGTCAACATCTATGGTATTGAGCTTTCTCAGTGCACTGCCGGCCTCTGGACAGTGATTTCTAGCTACTTACAACACTGCCATCACCGGACAGTGAGCTGAGAGGCTCCTAGGAACAGAAAATTTAAGAGCAGTCCATGACTTCCGCGTTCCAAGCCCAGTGGAAGACTTCACCTGAGTTACACCCTCTACCAAAGAGTTAATCCCGTTCTTTATTATCATTGTTATTAGCAATAATAATTAAACCTGAACTGATGAATCCCTGTAAGTCGCTGTAAGTTTCCCACTTTTTCTCACGATACTGGGTTAACCGACTTGCAAGTATCAGAGACTCTTTTTTTCTATAATAGCCTACTTCCTTTTGTGGTCATTGCCCGGTTTTCGGGCATTTGTCTATCAGATCTGGTCGTGATCTGTATACGATGTACAGAAACATTTGTCGCGTTAACAGAAGAAAAATCGGTTTACACACTTGGCCAGATCATGCGAGAACGCCACAAAATGGAGCAGGCTATAACGGAAAAAAATCTCTAGCTGTGTGCGCCGCACTGCTACACTATATATTTCCAAGCTTAGTTATAATGGTAATGAATCAAACCACTTCTTCCCCTCCCTTTATATAATAATAAATTTATGAAAATTTAATTAATCTTTACTGAAATTTTTATCCTAAATTCTTTAAGGATTAGTCTCACTGCTATAACATGATAGGAATTTTCAATTAGTTTTAAGATAATTTATGAACAAAGCGTAACTTCTTTACCATTAGTTAATTTTGATATTATAGTATCCAATGGAATATCAAGTTTGAGCTTCCTTTGAGTTTTCGTTTTTGAAATATTTTGTTTACACACATACACACACACACACACACACACACATAGATCTGTAATTCCTCAGAAAACTCAATCTTGAAAACTTCATATGAACTCAATACTCTCTTTGTTAAGAGTAACAGGTAATTTCACTTATTTTTGACAAATAAAAATGGAATGAATTTATAATATATACATTTATGAAGTATTTTATTTATTTATCTACTTAAAAAAAAAGTATATATGTATATATATATATATATATATATGTGTGTGTGTGTGTGTGTGTGTGTACTAAGAATGTAAAATATAAATGATCAAGTAATATTTTGGAGCAGCACCATTTTTAATGAACAAACTTTAATTTCCATCAAAACTCTGATTATAAATTTATAATAAAAACTGTAAAAAAATTCATGAAGTCATTAAATCATCATGAATACATGGACCAAAAAAAAAAATGTTTATGTATTAAAATAAATAATGTAGCGGGTTTATTACAACGTCCAGTAGAAATTAAATTTTTAGCAGCCGTCTTCTGTCTCACTTGCTCGTTCAGTCTCTCTCTCTCTCTCTCAGTTTGTCTACTTGCCCCTTTCTCTTTTTTGCTCCCCCAGTTGGTGCCAGTTTTGATCCGAAATATATTGGGGTGTATTTGGTTGTGTATTTACCTTAAACCTGGACCAGAGTTTTGTTGAACCTTTCGTTGTTCAAACGCAACAAACTTCAATAAAGTTACTCTCTCTTTCGCTTTCTCTCTCTCTCTCTAGCTTCTGGGAAAAACGAAACAAACAAACAAAAATTTCACCTCTGCGTAACTTTCCTGGATTAATATCAACTTTTTTGCTCTTGCCCCTCCTAGTAAATCCTTTAGCCAGCCAGAATCATGGATGTGTAGTTTAACTTTTGTTTTCTATAACAATCTTTCACATGTTCAACTCAAGTCGGCTAACGATGGGTTTAAAAAAAAGAAATTGTTTAATATTTTCCATTGCAAGATTGTCTTTCTTTTTTTAAAAAAAGAAAAGTAAGAAAAACAAATCAAAAAGGTTCAGTTTTCATGAAAAAAATCATGAATAGAGTACGTTTTCTTTTTGAATTAATAAAACTCATAGACTTGCAAGAATTTCCAACTTTTCCAATGTTCGATCCTCTTTTAAGGAAAATTGTTTTCCCATTAACAATTAACACCCTTCAATACAGAAAGTCGTATGTGTATTTTTAGCTTTATCTATCGATAAATAATTTTTAAAGTAGATTTTTAAATTATTTTTTGATGTTAAACTACTACAACAAACATATATATGTCTGTATATTCTTGAATATGTGGATGGGTCCGCAATGCTGGATAACATCTGGTATTTTATCTGTCGTAGCTTGCATATTCCTTTTGTTCCTGACTGGTTTCGGATTTTCATCCATCGTCAGAGCAAATTCACCAAGTTCGTGTAGAGAGTTCCCTTCAACCGCAATGTTTCTGTTACAGTCACACTCGTAGGTTTTGATATACTATTCAATATTTACTGTGTTTAACTGGGTTTACTCTGTTTAACACTTACTTATTACTAAACCCTTGACGGGCCAACTTCCGTGAAATTAGAGCCTTCCACGATAGATAAAAATTAGATTTCACGTGGGATGTTTTGCTCGGAGTATACAGACGGGTTTTGACTTTTCCAAGGAATAAAGGTTGAGATAATTGCAGTATGAGGTATTGCCTTGCCTCCTATGACATCATAGGTGACTGTATGTCTGTCATTATACCACATTCATTGATAGATTAATGAACGGTAGTGTTTTGAATACTAGCTTTAGATACAGACGTTTTTGCAAAATATTCTCCTGAAACTATGTCTAGGTGTCAATAGAAAAAGGAAACATCATTGGAACTAATGCGCTTATTAAATATACTCTTGAAATTATAACTATTTTAATGTATTATAAAGCTTGGCGTTCCTGATAGATCAAATCAAAAAATGCTTGTAGTGAAAAGAATAAATCAATCTATACGTTCTAATTGATTAATATCACAATATTACGAAAAAGAGTAGTATTAAAGTGCTCGTAATGAATGCCAAATTTAGATCAATACTCAGTAATAAGGAGTAAATGGTCAACACTTAGCCCACAGAAGTTGCACAAAGCGAGAAGGGTGGCGAGTAATTGATAGCGGCAAGTTGCGTGTGTCGGAACGATTAGTGAGCTGCACGCCGCCTAGTGTACACCTCTACAACTACAGCTGCCTAGTGGTAGGGGACATCCTGTCCGTATGTAGAGAGCTGACAGCCCGGTTAACTCGCTCACACTCTTCTCACTCACTCTCTCTCTCTCTGTTAACCTGATGAATAAAGATGACGATCCATGTTGTTATGGTAATTGTAGAGTTGATCTGGATATGTGGGTGAGGGAGGTTGTAAGCTTTGTCCGCTGTGCTGGACCACCGGGTGCTCTGTATGTGTGTGTTTGTGTGTGTGAGAGAGAGAGAGAGAGAGAGTGTGTGAATGAGTTTAGTTGTCTCGTGATATTTCGTATCCATTCACCTCTCCCCCAACCCCCTCCGCCGCCACTTGCTGCCACAGTACTCCCACTACCACTCACCGACTCAGACAGACCCCTATATTCTCACTTTCACTAAGCTCGTTCCCCTATTTCACTTGTCACTCCACGAATAATTAAAGTTGTGGGTTTATAAAGAAAGAGTGGGTTAAAAAAAAGCCCTACCCACGACTCACACACACAAATTTTCTATCTGTTTACAGAATAAAACATTTTCACTGTCCGGCTGGCGTACCTTTGAATCGAATAACTGAAAATACCATGGCGTCCTTGATAATTTCTGGTCTAAAAAAAAAAATCACCAGTTTTATATTAAAAGAAAAAAACACAAACCTCAACTATTGTCTGCCAGCATTTGCTGATCAAAAAAAAATTGATCCCAGCGGAAAATTGCTCGCCATAACAATTACACGGCAGGGAAATTGTTTCACGGACAGATGCCTTCCAAAAGATTAGTCTAAATATGTATTGCTCAGGAATATCTTGGCGCACTATAGTAAAAACAAAATAAGTGATAAAAGGGGGCTAATATCATTGCTTAGGGCGGAGTAAGGGGGAATCTTAAACTTATCCAGGAATGTCGTGTAAGAGGTATGCTGACGAGCTGCTATAGTGGTAGAATGAAGGTGAACCCTCACTTCGACTTTATCTGAACATGTGATAAGTAGTTCTCTTTAACTTGCTGATGACTGCTTACAGCTAGTTATCACAGCTAGTGAAAAATAAGTATGAGGGATATTTAAGGTAAATAAGGGAAATTTAAGATAATCAGTTACTTGTGGTTGTGGGATAACAATAAATTTATTTCCCAGTTCTCCGTATACTTTTAAGCTTTTCTCGATATTTTAAGAATTTCTGGAACACATTTTCGGATGAATACATCGCATAAAAAAGAGCTCCTGAAATTAACTTTTTCCATAAGCTAATAGCAAGCACTATCTACTTGAAAATAATGGAACACAGTGAATAGAGCTGCGTAATAGACTTGCTAACTTACTGATCAGTGAAAAATTTCTTGATATGACTGCTCGCGAGGATCTCTCTTTTGTATGTTGCTGAACATACAATCTTTTATGTACGTTTTATGTATCTTTTACGAGTGTTAATTTAATTTCTTTAGGGGTGCGGGAGATACTTTCTATGTCAGCTCTAGTGGCATGTCATGACGTCGTATATATCTAACGAGGGCGTAATATCTGTCTCTTTACTTGAAATGTGACGTTTCATCACATTTCGATTCCTTCGAAAAATCATGCGTTACTGAACTTAAATTTAGAGGAGAAAGTTAGTAAATAAATCGGGGAATACTAGAGTTGTTAGCGATCCTGGTTAAAAAAAGCCAGAATTGCAGAGTGATGAGGACCGAGGCGTATTACTAAACTTCTGCTAATAAAAAAACATCACGGCCTGTTGTAATGGAATCGTTTGTTGTGTGATTCCTGGAGTAGCAGATGTCTTGAAGAGGGCGGAAGTTAGTTGAGAGATTTTGGGAATTTAGTGCTCGAATAAGTAAACGGTTTATATAAAAATAACTATAATTGAACAATACTTTGAACGTTAGAAATGGCAACTAATAATTATAATAAAATACTTAGTAATAAATAGAAGATAAAATAGAATGATAAAATAACTAACTAAGATGCACAACTAAAGTTTGAATATAACTGTGTATAGTAAATTGCCGCTTATGTATAAAGACGTGCTCGTTTGGTCGTAGATGATAATATTAATCTCTCGTTGTATATATAGAGTTTATATATTGCTGTTGGCCACACTCACACCAAGACATCTGTCCTAGTGTGCGACCTTCGTAGTTTGGTGACCTTATTCAGGTCAGTTCGGTGGCCAACCTTATCGCGGTGCTTGCTTATTGATGTACAGTATGAAAAGGCTTTGTTAATCGTTTGTTTGGCCGCGGCTGTCTTGAAGCCGGCGGCCGACTAGGTCGCAGGTTTTATTACTGCCACTCTTTGTTAAGGTAGCAGCTGGCTGGAACCACTAGTTGTAAATTATTATTTCTTTGGTGTTTGACTTTGCCGATGTCAATGACTTTGCCATGTCATTACACTGTCATTTCTTTTTCTTACGTTATCAGTGATGCCAAGGGTGCAAAATAAATAAATGTAATGAGATGTTTATACGACAACGGCCAGAGGAGTTTTAAAGAAGGTTTACGGTTTAGGAGAGGAGTATACGCTGAGAACGTTGACGTGCATTCCACTCTTACCCTAAAGTTCTTTTAAAGAAGCGCACAATAGCACCCGAAACGTAGAGCAACAAAGCATTCTTTTTTCTTTAAAACTCTTCTGGCCATTGCCGTATAAACATATCGCTATAATTTTGAGCCTGACGATTTGAAAACCATTTTTGCCGCTTCAGCAGAATTTATAAAATATATTCATATGAGTATTACAAAATAACTTGCATTCAATGGTTCTGAGCTCATTTTGGTGAAGAAATAGGCTGGCAAAGAAATATTATACTAATGTAATTGAAAATGCAGTGTTCTGCAAAATTTAATGAAGATTTCTACTGTGGCTCGACGATACTAGGATTAGCATATCTGCTGAACTATGCTGCCAAACTTAGTTGTATGAAGCACATTACTTCTTCCGGATCATACCAGATTAGTTTTGTTGAACATAAGGAGATAATAGCAACTAAACCTTACTGTAAATTACTCGTAGTCAGCATTTAAAATCCAAAAAGAGTAAAACTGAAAATCGAGCAGAGAACCACGTTTACTACCTCTTAGCGATCTCCGCATCTAGCTTATCAACTCATTTTTAATGTTGATTATTGAGGAAAACTAATAACCATGAAACTAATAACTAGCGACTATGAAACTAACTATCCAAGATATAATGTTATCCAAAAATTGTAAACAATGGAAACGTATAAATATTAATGATTGTTATATATAACCAATAAAAACTAAAGATTTATAAATTTATAGTGGTCAAGTATTGGTGGACAATGTTTTTGTATAGTTAACAACGACCCGAGTAGATAATAAAGCTATTAGTAATAAAGTCTATACATTTATAATTTGAGCACAATAATGAAAGGTCAGCGAGCTTAATAAGCCGCAAGCCGTAAAATTAGTGCATATATTTTAGTGACTATTAAAATTTTTATTGAGGAAATCGTAAATTATATATATATATATAGATCTGTAATTATGGTGCACACTAATACTATAGTAATATTACACCCTTAGTTAATTCCAGCCCTGTTATTAATTTCATCCCATCTCCTATTACTGATTACTGCACTGTAAACATGCAGTCTACACTCATTACCCTTAAAAGTAAAACTAAATAACTATTATTTAAATATTTTTGCAATGAATGATAAGACTTTGAATCTTTTTATTTGGAATTCAGGGCGTTTAAAGAAGTGATGTTATCAACTGTATTTAATTTTTAAAAACTCCGGTGTGAATACTTACATGACCTTTTTCCTACAAGTCGAACAGTTCATCGGTGCAGCACAACTCTATGAAATGAATTTTTCCAACTCAGATAAAACTCTGAACATATTTTCCCGATGAAAACTAGATTTTCGATAATCTGATATGATTGCAATTCATCCTCTTATAGCAATGAAAGAAAATAAACATTTTTGAACATCGTACACTTTCCCGGGGGCAGGAAAAATGGTTTTTAGAAATTGGATTCAGCGAGTATTTAGTCACTGGGAATCAAAATTAGAAAACTCGTTGCAAGATATATGTTCCACTACATACTTGCATCTTCCAAGATTATCTATATATTAAAGCCTTGATACTGACAAGAAACTCTGATGTAAGGATGGCATAACTGAATGGTTTTTCTTCCTTACCGATCCTCAATAAAATTTATTCGTACCATCATCTATGGGATACTACTATTGGTCTCTACGGCCTACAACTGCCACTATATTGGTGAAAAAAACAGCCTTTTCAAATGTTTCATCTTTTAATATCCTGCATAGTGGCCTATGGCCTCTTCCACTACTATGTTCTCCGTTTCTTCCTGGAAATAGAGGCTTTTAGCTCCGGCGCTCTAAAATAATGGTCCTCTTTTTTTCTGAAACAGTTTCATTTAGGTTAATGTATGTGCTTGTTCAGTGATATCATGTTTGATCTATCTTTAAAAATATTTTACTATAATGTTCTTGTGAGGATTTAATTTGATTTACTATCTTATTGTCATAGAGTTTATTTTTTTTTTATATATTATCTCTACTAATGAAATAATAAATATATCGTAGCGCTTCTATTTTCATTGTTGCTACAATTGTTTTAGCGCTACAAAGGAATCGTACACATGTAAACAGTAGGTATATAAAGTTTTTGTATTTTTTGCTGTATTTCTGAATAACTGTGTTTACTATGTTTGCGTAAACAAGTCGGTTGTTATTTTTGTGAGTTAGTAATTACCAATTAAAAAACTGTTTGAATTGTATGCAAATTAACTCAATATATTGTTTGTTTCCTTGTATATTGATATTCAACTGTTACAAATTAGACTGTCAAACAGAGCGAGCTCTGAGCTTCTCGCAATAAGGCCTGTTGCGAATGTAATAAAATAAAAATAAAAAATACAGGAAAAAGGTCTAATAAATTATTTTAAAAATAATAAGACTACAAGGGAATTCCTCATAGCTTTGTTGTGCAGATAGCACAAGGATCACTGAATAGCTGCTGGAGGCGTGTGTAAAAATAGCGATGAGTAAAAAACAATGTTCCCGCCTCCATAAAAACTCTCCACACATTCCTATATGACTAGTTCCTATTGGAATGTACAACAACTGTATTTGAATAATTACAAAATATTCCACCTCTGAATGGAGGTATTTTACTTTTTGCTATTACATTTTTTAATTATATTCATCTCGCCTCCGTCTGAGGGGAGGGGATTCATATCAGTTGCTGAAATAAATCTGCTAGCTATGTATATATGTGCTGCAGAAATCAAATACTTGAATATAATCAATCCTAACGGATGCTGCGATTAAAAAAAGAAAATATGAAAAAAAAAATCTGGCGGGAAAAACTAACGAAATCTGGTGGCTCTCATTATAATCACTTCTCGTAATTGACAAATTTTCTTCAGTCATGGAATGTTTCAAAACATTTTAGAGGGAACCGTGACTATTTCCCCCCACAACACCATTAAATGAATTTTCTCGGAAAAGTTCCTAACAAAATTAAAAACGGCTATTGATAATGTATTCAATTTTTTGTTACTAGTTTTCTTTCTGTTTTTAGTATTTTCCACTGAGGTCCATTTGGTCGAAAGTCGCAGAAAGTTTAAGCTTGATATTTAGTTTAACTGTTCTACCAAGGAACCTGAAAATAAGGTTTTCGTCAAAATCATCATCCGAAAGTAAACAAATTCAATGAATTTTTTTTTTTTCAGTTTTTTGAGATTTTCTCTACAACGGCTCCAACGATTTCCCATAAAGTTGTTACATCAACTGCACATATACAGAGTGCTACAACTTTTATTGTAGACATTGCTCCCGAAAAATTCATTTAAGAAAGTGGCAGGGTCGGGGTTATGGTTTCCTCTAAAGTGCAGTTTTAATTTATTGTACAATTCTATCGTCCATATAATTTTAATAAAACTTAATTACATTTTCGAAATGTCGATTCTGAAGAAAATCTGTTGAACGGAAGTGCGTTTTTACTAAACAGTTTTTCTTTCTGGTTTCTGCGAGTTTCTCTATAAAAAGCAGCGATGGATTTCATTAAATTTGTTATGCTAACTATATATGCACAGACCTATCACTTTGGTCTGAAACTTATTCCAAGAAAATTCATATAATGAGGGCTTTGAGGGAGGGGAGAGGTTGTGCTTTCCTCCAAAAAGTCGTTATATAAAGTTTAATGTCCCATTTGTAAATCGATAGCAACTAAACATCTAGTACGATTTATATGTGAAGCGAATTAGTCAATAATAACTGTGTAAATCTTAGTAAGAGGAAGTAGTGTGAAGGATTCACATCCGATTTTTTTTTATGGGTTTCGGGGAACTGTGACCTGACATACCTCTGTGACGTAGCAATTTCTCCAAATTGTACAGGGTATAATGAAACATTTAATAAAGATTCTAATTTCTAAGTTTTTCAGTTAAAACTTGTGAAAATTGCTTTAAGAAAAAGTCACTTGAATGTTCAGTTTAGATTTTGTTTTCGCACAGTGGAAGTGCGCGGACGAAACTAAAAAGTTGAATAAAGTAAAGCTAAAGCTCATATGTTTAGCCGGCTTTAAGTTCAACGGCCTTGTCGGGTCGTTGTAGTAATAGGAGGAAAATGGTGGCAACGAACTTAGCTCGGATGTTAATGTAAGCACCTTATAAATTCAAGGTCTAAAATTTATTCCTCGGAGGAATCGAAGCTCGTAACAGTTTAATGGAAGCATGTTAGAAAACCGCAGGCATTAACCTACAAGCCATAGCAATGAGTATTACTTCCGCTTAGCATGGTGTTTGGGGAGGGTATTGTGTTCATGTTAGATTTAATTGAATTCTCAGTAAATATATATATATATATATATATATTCCGAGGTCCTCCGAATACGATGTTTGTAGAAATTGCTTTCACGTTTTCTCTATAAATAACTGCTGGTAAATGAATATTAAAAAAATAATAAATAAATAAACCTGATATGTGAAATATTCATACATCTTTCTTGAAACAAACTCACAGTTTTAATGACAAATTTGCTCTAAAGGGGGAATTACGCGGATTATTCATTAAACACATTTTTTTTTTTAAATATTTTTCATAACTCAACTTCCGGAGAACGCTCAATTTCGGAAATTTGACGCGACCGCGATACTTCATTTTACGCTGATAAGACAATGTAAATATACTGTAATTTTCCAAGTATCTTTTTTCCAATAATGATAAATTAGCCGGACAATTTCTTTACGATTTCAGAAGATGAAAGTCAAGCAAAACTATGCAATGGAATTTTCTCCTGGCTGTACAAGTTTGTAAGAAGATTTAATTATTGTGGAATTAAAACTGATACAAAAGTTCAAAGTTTAAGAGAGAGACTGGGATTTTCATAGGGTCCTATCTAGGAATTATGAGATAAACTAGTTATAGTAGTGGATTAAAGTTTGATTCTACAATAATTAAATGAACAGCTGAGCGGGTAGATAAGGCGGGTATTACTATTTACAGCAAACTGCTGGACCTCTTCAGATAGATAACCCAACTCCAGTTCGTCATCTTGACGAACTATACTGTATTTCTTGCTGTTGTAACATTGATGTGGTGACTGTCTGCATATTGCACAACGGGTAAGAAATGAGTCTTTTAACTCGGGAAACTGCGTCTAATACTAGTGTTTCCAATATTTAAATCACTATAAATTTGATCGCTAAGGAAGGAAGTTATTGTTGACGCAGACTTTCATTACATTTACGACAGAAATCGTTCTGCACACTTGGCCACTGTGCGACCTTAGCATGTTACCTATTTTTAATTATATCTGAAGAATGGGCAGTTGTGTTTGAATTTAAATCTTCCAGAAAATAATGTGTAAACCGAATTTCGGATTCTACTTTCAAAGTTTCTCAGTTAAAACTTGTGAAAATTGCTTGCAGCAAGTTAAATTTTTATCTGATTATAATTTGAATGATTTTCATTTGATATTTCCTTTTATAAAGGGATCGTACATTTCCCAGAAATTATGAAAAACGAGAAAATGCTTTTCCAGAAAAATAGAAACAATGACAATTTCCTGTCAAACTGCAAGCACAAGTGGTTCTAATTAAAACTGTTAAATGTGTAGTCGTAATGGGATTCGAATCACTAAAGATTCATAGAATCCGAAGAAAAATTAATCAACCTAGTAATTCGCTACCTAGGCTAGCTAATCTGCCGAGCTATCCCTAAAAGTGGAGTTTTTACAAAAGATGCAAAGTTTCAAACAAAGTTTTGAAATCATTTTCGATAAAAATCTCGAAAAACTGAAGAAATCATTCAGTAAAGTCGGACTCCAGTGAGAAAGAAAACTTCGTGTCGAATGCGATATTGGTGCCTAAAAGGAATTTCATGTTTGAGCTTCCGGTGAATTTTCGAATATGAGAGATTCAATCATGCTTGTAGATATTTGTAGATACACATATGTGTAGATATTTATCTTATTTATTTATTTTGTCAAACTCAAAACATATATTTCCGGTGAAACCAAATTCCGAACGATCACAATGTTTCTTTCTTAATATAATAACGGAAAATTAAAATTGTTTAAATACTTTTTTTATGTCGCATCATAGAACCGCTCAGTGACTAGCGTTTATCTACAAACTTTTCGTCATACTTAAGATATCGATTTTAATTATCCAACCATTTTAGCAAATTTATTGCCACTCTCTAGCCAGTTAAGAAGTGATAACGTCTAAAATTATACATATATTTTATAATTAAGATTAACTATAGTAATGTTTCAGTTCTAAGAAATAATAACTATAAAAATCTCTTTAATTTCTTCTGTGGAAACTGAGATACAATGAATTTTATTAAAAACAATCATTAGTATAAGTTGTAATATCAGATGTCTTTGCAATAAAGGTCCACACTTGTTGATTGTATGCGGGAGGTTATATGATTATAATATAATGTGTGCACGTGATTAATATTCAAAAAGGAATGAATATAAATTATGACTATATGATTGTTGTTATAATAAATAGCGTGTTTTGAACAATAATTACAATTAATAGTTTTAATAGTGATGTTAAGTAAGCTGTGTGTCTTGTCAAGGTTTCTCTAATATTGGGGGGGGGGGGGATGAAAAATTTCAAGAGTACATTATCCAAATACGAAAATATGTTTGAAGAAAGGATTATGTTAAAAGCAAGTATACAATGAAAAAATAGAGAAATGCATGCAAGAAAATATGTAGATTATGTTGGTGTAAAATATGTATATTTATAAGTTATTATGTATAAAGTTTGGCCCACATTACAATGGGCCTCTTCAAGGTCATTAAATCTTGAAAGCTAATAGACTTCTCTTAGCTTTAAGGTGTAAACACCCTGAAGAGGTTCATTGTAATATGGGCGAAACGTTGGTTTCTAGCAAACCAATGACATGGGCTCAACCCGGAAACTCAAGTGTTTGTCATGAAAATAGCCTGGAGAATCTAAGAGATCAAGGTCAAGCAGCTAAGAGACTATTATCACTCAAAAATAAGAAATCTCACTAATTTTCAATTTGATATTCAATTTAAATATAGATTGGAGATGCGATTTCAAGATTTTACTCATGATTTATTTTGTTCAGATTTTAGCGATTTATACAAATACTATACAAATAAATGTCTACCATTTTGTTTTGAAACAATTTTCATAGAAAAATCGATTTAAGGTTTGTGTTTTGAAAGAACTATAAAATTTGGACGCTCCTGTAAAATTGATATAATTCGGAGTTTTGGAGAAGATTTGTCAGTATGAAGTTGAAATGAATGTCGTGGGGGGGGGGGGGGGCGTACGTATATCATTAAAAATATAAGCCAACATTCAGTATAAATAAAGGTATGTCAACAGTAGAGTTTGACCATCTATCTGGATAGTGACATATTTTGTAAATATTTCAGTTGATAATGGCACTGAACATTTTTGTTAATAATATGAATGTGTTGTTTTTAACCAGTTTGTTGCGAAATGTTGTTACAATGAGGTGTCGCTTTTCCTGTAATTTTGTTAATAATTACTGGCATTGATTGCCAATAATTGAGTGGAATTAATGTTTTACAACATTGTTTTTAGTTTGATTGTATAAAAAATGCATATTTTCTAGATTGGAGGGTCAATACAGAGATCAATAATGTGTTTTGTTTTATTTTCATTTGTTGTAGAACTCCAAAAGCGGAGGTGCGGCAGTTGGGTAACTCGTATTTAGTCGTCTCTATAAATGTTTAATTATTCAAGGCCAATTGTTGTAGTGTTAAAGGGTCGTCCTCCTAGGTGTGGAAGTGGAGGTCTGTTTTAGTTAGGGATGGTGACACCATTAATGGGGAGCCACATATCCAGACAGTTGTCCCTCCTCCACTTGCTCTTTTCTTATCATGTCAACGGGGACTACTAGTTATATGCATACGTTTGTGTGTGTGTGTGTATGTGTGTGTGTGTGTGTGCGTGTGGTTATCATTTCTTATTTAGTATGTCCACATTACTGGTGTCTACTTCTAACACTGTTTCGACACAGATATCCACTCAGTTATCGTATACACATTTATTATTTAATCCTGTTGGGAATTTTGGGAAACATGTTCTGTTTGCTCCAGTGGGCTGCTGGAATAGCAGTTAGGTTGACAGAATGCTCTTAACTCTGAATACAAATAAAGTATAATTACGATTAGATCTTTGTATGTGGCAGTGACGTGAAGCGTTTTGAGCCAGCTTTAAAACGCTACCTCTCTCATAAAGTACCACTTCAATTCACTGGACGGATCCGCCGCCCATATAATATTAAGATACATCCAATGAATTGCTAGAATTCAAAGTTTGTAGAAAATCGGTTTACCGGAAGTGCGATTTTACAAAATAGATGTCTGTATTATTATTACCAAATGAATGCTGGAATGCTAACTGCACCAATTGTTGATATAAACCACTTTTATTTGGAACATTTTTTTTTTCAGGAAAAGTTGATTTCCAGGATTGTTCTGGAATGAATGTATGAGTTAGGTTAAACTCTATACTGGCGTTACAATTTTCGCTGCGGCTAGTATCACATTCAAATAGGAACTTGTGCCCTAAAAAACCAACTAGCATTACTATTCGCACCATCATTATAGGTAATGATAAGGCCAATTTAACTTTCAGTGACAATTCCAAATCTGAAGAAACTTGGTCTATTAGAATAATAATAACTTTGCATTAAGAAAGTGTAGTCTAACTGGTAGACAGCATAATAAACACAAGATGGCTATTACAATTAGACAGAAAAGAACGTTTGAGGAACAAGGTGGACATAAAGCTAAAGATTCAACTAAAGCCTTTGCTAATTTACGAGCAGTTTTTAGAGTATGAAGCCAGAGGGCGGTAACTATATTAAATGATAATGTTTAGGCCAAACTAAAATATTTTCATAAATCCAAGGAGCAAGTAAATAACGTGGTAACTAACTTACTTTTTGGCTGGGGTTTGCTGTAACTATATAATCCATGGCTTAATCCTTTTTACCTTCGAGTAGCTACTTAGTTTGCTCACTAAGTACCGCCATCTTCCTGTCCTCGTAGCGCCCTCCTACACAACTAATCTATTAAACAACCGCCACCCCTCCCCCGGTGTTGCACTACAATATTACTATTAAATGGTTTATTTTAATACATTTTCATAATAAATATTATCATTATAACACTTAATGCTAACATTGCACGATTATCCTTGCTAGATAATTTTTTTAAAGTGCGATAAATTTAGTGAGACCTAGATTTTTACGACCACTTTTCTTTTTACTTGTACTCGTGACAAGTTTTCGATATCGAGTTTTCACTGGAAATATCCGTTTTGAGATCTCCTAAGTCCAAAAAAGTGTGGTGTGTGTGTCCATGTATCTCAGAAACGAGAAATCGCAGTTACGTTCAAACTTAATATTTTGTTAAAGTGCTACCATGAGATCTGCCAGTAAGCTTTTCGTAAAAATCGTTTAACCGGAAGTTCCATTTTACAAAAACAATTTTGTGATTTTTCTCAAAAACGGCTCAAAGATTTTTTTTTTCAAACTTTATGTATCAACTACACATATAATGATGAACTACAACTTTCATAGAAAATTTTCTTTTGGAAAATTCATTCAAGGGCACTTTTGTGGGTGGCGTGGAGTGAGATTTTTCTCTAAAATGCTACTTCATTTTATTACACAATTCTATCATCTAAATAATAACAATATTATTTAGAATTAAGATCGTATTATTAAGATTAAATATGCTGTTGTTATTTTGAGTTTGAAGAAAATCGAATGATCGGAAGTGTGTTTTTACCAAAAAGTATTTCATTAAATTGTAGCTATTTTCTCTAAAATAGCTCCAACGATTTTCTTTAAGCTAATCATGTGCACTAGTATGTAGCACATATACAGAGCTACATAATTTATTTGAAACATTTCTCCGGGTAAAGCCATTTAAGAGGCTTTTGTCGGAGAGATGGGGTATTTTTCCTTTAATTTGCTATTTAATTGATTATACAATTCCACCATATAAACAAAATTAATTAGAAATAAATATATTGCCGAAATTCCAAGTTTCAAGAAAATTAGTAAACCGGAAGCGCGTTTTTACTGAATAGTTTTTTTTTTTTGTTTTCGCGATTTTCTCCATAAAAACATCGACGATCTTCAATTAAAATTGATATACTATCTATAAAATTTATTAATTACAATGTTGTAATCTGCAGTAAGAGAAAGTCATTTGAGTAAGTAAGTAAAGGAAAGTAATGCCTATTTTTTCTGGCGGGCTTAACGTCCAACTACCAAATTAGGAGTCGTGGACAAGGGCGGAAGCACCTAATTTACTATAAACATTTTTTAAACAAATATAAAAATTAGCAGTTATACACTGGACTTGAATTGGGGGTCCTCCCACTTACAAGTCCATGTTCATAACCACTACACCAACATCCGCCCCTTAGTCATTTGAGTATTTCACACCAGATTTTTTTTTTTTTTTATGGGAATAACTTCTATAAAAATCTTGCTCGGGGTGGGGAAATTCTTGTATAAATTTTTAGCAACATTGAAAAATGTGTATATTTTCTTTAAAGTTATTCATTAAACTGTTAAAATAGACTTCAATCGATATTGGTGTAGCTGTTGTTTTGTTAAACGAGAACACTTAGCTGAGCGTTTTTGTTTGTTTTGTTTTAACTTTTTCTTACAGCTGATAAGAGAAAGTGTTGTGGACCAATTAAAATTGTCAAAATTGAGTTTACGTGTTTTCACCGGAAATACGTGTTTTTAGATCCCCTAAGCATAAAATGTTTTTAGCGAATAGTCTGTGGGTGGAGTGTGTGTGTGTGAAAAATATCCCAAAAATGAACAACCTCAGATAGTTCAAACTTGACGTTTGTTCAAATCATTTATTCTTATCACGAAGGTTTTTAAAGTCAAAATCCACCGTTCGGATGCGCGATTTTTTGAATGAATTTTTTCAGTCTTTTCGGAAAGGGGCAAACCGAAGATTTCCTCTAAAGTGCCAATTCAGTAAAATGTATGATGCATATTATGTATCAACATATATTAAAAACTATGCTAGAATTGCAATTCGGTTAATCGAATATGCTTGTGTATAGAAGAGGTTTCTGAGAGCGACTTTTCTCGAAAGCGGCTCAAACGATTCTCTTTAAACTTGGAGTATCAGCAACACACATAATATAAATCGGAAATGTTTATTTGTAAAACATGTTTCCAGGGAAATTTACTTTAGAGGTTTTCTTATGAAGCTTTCCGGCAATAGATTGCAGTGTTATTCGGGTTTGATGAAAGCGTCTATTCTATTTTGTTTTCACAAAGTCAGTGTGAAAACTAAGTTTACTCTGTGCAAGTCTGTGTTGTCACGCTGTCTGAAAAACGCATCCTGAAGATGGGCGAACGCCCGAAACCGGTCGATGACCACAAAATGAAGCAGGCTAACACGGAAAATGTCTCTGATGAAACAGTGAAAGGTTTTTCCCTTTAATGAGAAATTTTACTAAATGGTTAGTTGACATTAAATATCTATTATTCACCCACAGGTGATGAGGAACCGTACTTGGATTTTAGAAAGTACGAACTAGCTGAAAGCGTTTAGATTACAGGCTACCTGCCAGTATAAAGGACAGTCCCAGGAAAAGTCAACCATCAGTTTACAGGCTGCCTAATATGGCAGAACACCCCTTAAAATCCATTTTTCCCCGAAAAGTCTTGCACTAAAAGTGTTAGATTTATATACATTTCAAGTGTTTAAAGAAAATCTTTGGGGCCTTCCAAGGAAAACTAGAAAATTTCAAAATATCAGCTAATCAAGTCTTTTACGTTCGACTAAAAGTTTGTCAAAATAAACATCGATATTTCAGAAATGCAATTTAATGTAATGATCCTTAATACTGAAGTGGAATAGAACCGAACTTATTACAGAAATATTACTTTAAACGGATGCTTAACTAACAGACTAATTTCCCGAGATCTCTCCAAAAGTCAGTTTTTTAGTTAGTTTGTACAATTATACGTATGTCAAGTTTAGAGGATATGCTTCAACTGGTTTTTCCAGCAAATTTTGAAGAGAAACCATTCTGGAATGTTAACAGTTCTGGATAACCGATACAGACTTTAGCGTACCACCGATCTTTATCAAAAGGTAACTAAATGTTTACTAATAATTCTAAGTTTGAAGAGAAATTGTCGATTTAGAATTATTAGATTTAAAAGAAGAAGAAGTCGCGTGATTGTTTCACATCAGTCTTTTGTTGTTCTCCAAGCTTTTACCAGGAGACACATCACAAGTGACCAAAGGCTTGCACAAAATCTGTCCACTAATAAATACGGACATTTTATATTAGCCTCCATAATTTGCTCGAAATGTGAACAGTAAATGATTAATCATTAATGATCTGTTTTTAGCTTATTATTCGTTATATATATATATATTTACGTTATGGTTTTACAAGAATAATCGAGCAATTTCTCATTGTCAGTTAGTGTAATATATAAACGGGAATCCCGAGTGAAATTAATCACAGGTTTACCTAGTCACGCCGCTGTTCCTCTCCCTGTTCGGATATCCAGAGCAACCTCTTCATCATGTCCGCCAGTGAGAGTTAGACAGTAGGATGGAGAGTGTCAGATAGGGCCGGGAAGATTCTCTCTGGACGTTTGTTCATGTTCTATTCTGTAACCACCATTTGTTAAATAAACTGAATAAATCCTTTAAATATTTATATACATATATAAATGATTGATAAATTTAAAAAAAGATATAAAATAAAAAAATAATGAAAATAAAAAAACAAGGAGACTGGATATACATATCTATAGGTTCATACAGGATATCCGTTATGTTGTTGGACAGGTTAAAAAGGCCAATCATAAATTTGTCCAGGGATCTCCCTTTTTAGTGGGAGGACAACATTGATTTTGTATTAAATAATTTTGAACTGAGATATAAATTTTATAAACAAATCGTTCGTTTAACTTTTTTATTGATCGCATTTTTTTTTTTTAAATATTTTAATCGATAAAAGTATTTGTGTTCCTGGCTACATTCAGCGTTTTTCTTATTATTGCTGATGGCTGTAAGAGGAACTTTGTGAGAATTACAATTTTAGAAATTGAGTTTACACGTTCAAAAAATGTTTTGGATAGTTCTGCGGAATTTGTGGCGTTAATTTCAAATTTTATATATAGTTGGGTTCAGTGCTTTTAGAGCGCTCTACTGGGCCATATTTAATCATCACTTCCCTACCTGCCAAGATTACATGTTTGGTAATCCACTATCTCTGTATTTATGTTTGGACCAATACGTAAAATTTCAGTTTTATGATTTTATCATTTATCATTTTATATTAGGATTGCATTAAGGGGAGTCAGAGAAAGTCGTGTGATTATTTCACACCGTTTTTGTTTGCACGTAATATGGATAACAATGTTATGTTTTATTCTTTCACTTAAAGCTTTCACTTGCTCTGAATTACAAGAGAATTTGCAGTCGAATTGATTGTTTAAAAGTTGGCATTATTTATCATTCTTTCTAAAATATCTTACAACTGATTCTCAACTTATTCTAAAAAAAATCACTCGGAATGTTGGAAAAGATCATGGTTATCCATGGATAAGTTTACATCATTCGATTTCCCTCTTTCAACAGTCCTGAAAGCCAGAATGGTTGACTTTTAGTTTATTCCTTTTCATGCTTTAATATCTGGGAAAATAAACTTATTTTCCATTTATCTAAGCCTGAATCCAATTTGAATAGTTCAATGGTAAATAATTCAAAAATGAACATTGTGATTTTCATCTTTCAGCAATATGGATGCTGAAATTTGGCATTTGATAAGTTTCCTTTCAATTCTTACCTATATATATATAATTCTGCGGAATATAATCTCTCTGCCAAATTCAGCCGAAATCTATCATGCTAATGGAATTCTGTTTTATGAAGATTAAATTTTTTCAGAGACATTTTCCGTGGTAGCCTGCTTCATTTTGTGCGTCATCGACTGGTGTTCGGGCGTTGCCCATCTTCAGGATGCGTTTTGCAGACAGTGGGACAACAAAGACAAGTGAAACTAAGTACTCTCGAGTCTGGTTGTCACACTGTCTGAAAAACCCGCATCCTGAAGATGGGCGAACGCCCGAAACCGGTCGAGACCACAAAATGAAGCAGGCTACCACGGAAAATGTCTCTGATGCTTTCCAGCTCTGCGGAACCAACCACCACAACAAATTAAATTTTTTGATTGGTAATTTACAGAGCTACATTGAATTGTTCACATTTGACATTTTCAATTAACTTTCTTTGTATCTCTTGAATATTTTGAAAGTTCAATAGACAAATGCTTTATGTCAATATATTTGTGGTGAAAAATCAATTTGATTGGTGGAAGGATATAAATACCAGAAGTTCAAAATTTCTGCATTGTAAAAAAATATCTCCGTCAATATCGCCCCTCTCTTTATTGTCGCTGAAATTCTATGAAATTCAATGGAAATGTTCAGAAATAAATTCTGTTTTTATGGTGGAAAAAATCCAGTTGAATTGAATGAACAAACCTTGGATATAAGGAGATGAATTTTGCAGATTTCTCTCTATTTTCAGCAGAATAGAAGTTGGTATTCAATTTTATTTATGTTTGTAAAAAATGTAAACATCTAAGCTATTCTATGTTCTCTAACAGTATCAATAAACAATGACATCCGTGGATGGTTTATAAATAATAATTCCAAATGAAAACTTCATATATTGGTCTCTCAGCTATGTATGACTTCAATTGATGGAAATTTGACTTGCAATAACAAACTTTCTGATTGGAAATCAGTGGTCCAGCACCCCATGTTCAAAATAAACAACTTGATTGTTTGATAGGTGACTATACATTACTATTCATTCTATAGTTACCATACTACAAATGGCGATTCATTTTCGGGAGGCGGGGAATTAATTTTAATATGTTATACATAGTACCAGGAATCAAGAAACATTCTAATAGATGATATAACAAATGGTTTAGGACCCCTGGTGTATAGGCTAAGGACCCCCGAGTGTATAGGCTAAGGCCCCTGAGTGTATAGTAGGCTCAGGACCCCTGAGTGTATAGGCTAAGAACCCCCGAGTGTATAGTAGGCTCAGGACCCCCTGGTTATAGGCTAAGGACCCCCGAGTGTATAGACTAAGGCCCCTTGAGTGTATAGTAGGCTCAGGACCCCTGAGTGTGTAGGCTAAGAACCCCTGAGTGTATAGTAGGCTAAGCACCCGAAATTTCCCAGGAATTTCCAGGCGGAAATTTTCGTTGAGATAAGAATAGTATGTTTCTCATCACTACCAAAATAGTGCGCCACTGATATCATGCTTCTTATCACTGCCATAGAAGTGCACTTCCCTATCACCTCTCCTTACCGATGGTCTGGAAAAGCCCCGTACACATAAGCTCCGCCTATCCTTTTTAACCTCCGCCTACTCAGGGATCCTCAAGGAAGGATCGAGATTTATGACATACGGGGTCCATGTTACAGATTTACAAAAAACGGTATTACGAAACACCAAACTAATATGCCATCATAATAAGTGTTAAAAAATGGGTCTTCGTGAAATCATCAAGAATAAATCTCATCGATCAACTTTCTGGCATAGGTACTCTCTCAACCCGTAACGCTTAAACTATATAAATCTCTAAGTAATTTGCCAAAGTTTTATTACTAATATACATTTGTGAAAAACAAGTATTAAATAGTTATTCCAACATCCTAATCAAACCATTATATTGTTAACGGATGGTGTGTCTAGTTAAATCTTGAAAGACACTTCGAATTCAGGTGATTCTATCAGATAGTTGAGCCGCTAATAACCTGAATTAGTGGTTGAAAATAGTTTGAGAACACCTAAGCGAATTCAGTGGATTTGGTGTTCTCTTTCGTGATGAGATAAGCTCTTTTGTGTATCAGCGCGTTGACGTAGGGAGAAAAGCAATAGCCGTCAGTCTGGCAAGTTTAAGTGTAAGGTACAAATCTCTTCAGAGAGTCAGAAATAATTTTGTGGACTATGTGATCAGTCTCTTCAAGAAGAGGTCAGAAAAGAGGAGTAATCCAAGGGAGTATTGCCTATTTCTAGGCAGCAACGACCGGGAAAAGAACTGAACCGTACATCAGGCTGAGCGAAAGTTTTTTTCTCAGGCTTCTGGATCCTTACAGATTAAAGAATTACAGACAAAAGAATACTTGAAGAAACTAGGCCCAGAAGTGCATTCTATGGGAATGCAATCTGCACATTCTATGGGGAGTTATCTCCAATAGTTCTCCTTCTACAATACCAGTTAGAGAAAAATTAGGAGTCTAGATGCTTACTAGATATCATCCATTGAAACTGTTCCAGGCCATGGACTTTCTAGAAGAAATACATCTGGACCTGGAGCTCTAGATGTAGAACGATATTCTCAATTAAGGCAGCTCTTCAAGGTCCAGCGCAATTATCCTAGGGTAAAAAAAATGTAGTAACTTGGATAAAAAGCTTTTGTTTGGTGCATCTTATGCCTGGATACGTCCGCCAGAAAATTAAGATCGTTAAATGATACAGAGTATTCAAAAAAATCCAATTTTTTAAAGAAATTTGTCTGTAGAGATTGGAGAAATTACTATAGAAGAACGTAGTGTGAGAGTGTCAAAGAAGATATTCTTAAAGAAAAAAAAGCTATTTTGTACAATTTTCTGTGGGAAGTACCTGTGTGTTTGAAGAAAAAAGTGAATAGAAGTTATCTCTATCATACGTGGCATCCGGGAATGATGTTTTTGATTCAGGGTCCGCCTTCAGATCCTGTAGAAAAGCCATCATTCCTGATTTTTTAGATGATAATGTTATCATTTAATTATTTTCCATCATTCTATCTGATTTCCTCCTTTCTTATCTTTTGTCATTTAATAAAAATAGAAATAAAAAGAAATAGACAGAAAAAAGAAAGAGAGTGTTTGCCATTTTATCTTGAAGAAAATTCTTCAAGGGCAGATAACTTAATAAAATCCGGTGACAGTGCGCCCTGGTAGGAGGTATTGCAAACTAATAGCAGAGAATGACAAAGAAGGTGTTTGGTACTCAATTTCCTTCACTTCTAGCAGGCGCGAGCGGGGCTGTCCTGGGTTGCCCTCCTCCACACCTCACCGCCCTCTACGTCTGCACAGCTTCTTTGTGAACACAACTCCATCACCGTTTCATCTTCCTTCCATACTTTTCAATAACATTGATTCTGTTTACATAAATTAAATACAAAACGATTAACTGATTATGTCTAGTTAAATATCAATCTTTTTTCTCCCTATTTAATTTTCTTGTTTCTTTTTCTCTTGTGCCCCCACTTTTCGTTTATTTTCCAGCCTAGTCTGTGTTTTTTTTTTAAGTATTAGACTTAACAGCTATATAATTTCAGGTGAATAGAATAACGGAAATTGCACTGAATTTTTTTGCCTTCACTGTTTGGCAACTGTTCCAAGCGTTTACTACTTGTTCCACTGGAAAATTTCTGGAGGATAGTATCGAATTATACAAAGGAATGAAAATATAAAGCGAACCGGATAAATTGAATTGCATATTAAATATCAGGATCATCCTGGTTTCCCTTAGAGGATATTTTAAAGCCAAATCCAACTCGGACCTCGTAGATCTTTATGGCTTCCTTAATCGTAAGTGTTATTATAAAAATATAGTCAGACATCTTTATGGTGAGACTATGAGATAGCAGTGTTCCTATTGCATATGTTATTTGAACGCATTTAAGTGTAAATATTCCATTGTTGGCATCAGTCTTGTATGAGCTCAAAATGTTATTGGACATGAATAGGACGAGGATGAGACGATAAAAGAGCGTCATATTTGGTGTTATAGGGGAGGCAGAACAAACCCTCTTAAGCTATCCAAGAGGCTATCCAAAATCTCTCCGGTTTCATATAGTTACAACAAACCGAAAAAAAAAATTGGACTATAACCTTATAAGGAATTAGCCTAAACTATTCCCCAGGCAACCTATTCCGAGCAAAGATCCTCACAATTCATACAACGTGCTGATGGATGGGTGTTTCCTCCCCTATCTCATAAACTCCACAAATAAGATCTGGCATAAGACCATTACATAGAGGTATAATTGGTTAAAGTTGTATTAAGGTTAGGGAAAAGATGGAAGGAGGGATGACCGCAAAGTATTCGGTAAACAAGAGTGACATAAATGACAAACCAGGCAGATTGTTTGGAGATCGGAGCTTCGTGGGGCAGGTAGGTCTGTGTCCAAGATTATTTACGTTTGAAAGTGTTGCTAAAAACCAGTGGATAAACAAAAATCGCCCGAATTTTTATAAATACCTCCAGTTTATATATATTTTTTATTTTTTTAATTTCTAATTATTTAAGATTAATGATTCTAATATTTGGAGTGTGTTATTGATCAATAAATATTCTAGGTTTTTCACTCCCCCAAGAATTCAAAATGGAGCAATTGTTGTAAGTATAGAGGTCACAACTAGAAGAATGTGGTTAAGAACGCTCTCTTGTGGGTAGTTAACCTCGTTCTATGTATGGTATAGTCTGGTTTGAACACCCCCCACCAGCCGACAAGACATTATATTACTGAGCCGTCAGCCTCCCTCTCTGTTCTCCTGAGTCGTTTTCTACCATTTTCACATAAAACACATACGCAATGAATTAATCAAAGTCGACAAATCAATTAGCAGAGGCATTTAGCTCTTAGTATTTCTATACAATTTGGGCCGAAATTCATATCGATCCAAGGTAAATCGATTAGTGTTCTTTCAGTATCATTGAACCATTCTTCATCATTGAAATTATTATTATTATTATTTTTTTTTAAACAATGATTCTACATAATTAGCTACTGAAAAAGCACTATAAATTTCTATTTATCAAAATTTAATTAATAATTACGTAACAAATTAAATTTAACAAGAACTGCTTAACTGGGTCACTCTTGGATTTAAACCGCCAAACTGTTGATTTACACTATCAGAGTCCCCTTTGTAGCGCTCGCGGCCACTTGCAGCCCTCGAAATTTTTTTCGTCGGACTTGGACTTATAAAAAAAAATCAAAATCTGGTGTGAAATATTGAAAAAGACTTCTCTTCCTCCAATAGTAGCCTGCTAATTGACAAATTTCCTTCTAAATATTTAATTAGCCTGAACAGTATACAAACATACACACACACACACACCTGTGTACTCTCTCTTCTCTTATATATACACACATATATATATATATAATGAGCAGTTACCGAGCAGTTTGGAGAGAAGTAAAAAAAATGTTTTGACTTCAGAGTGATCCAGATCAGTTTCTTGTTCGAGTACCAAGATAACGTACATGGATGTTCCATTGAGGTAAATTGGAGGAGATTTACCTCCAATTCAATCTAAACACTATATAGTTGCTTTTACTTATGTTTACTTAGGGAAGGCAATAGCTAAGTGGTTAGCGTACTGCACTCCCATCAGAGGGCCCGGGTTCGAGTCCAGCGTGGCTACCTTAAATTTTTTCTTCCTAGGAGCCTCTGCAGCTCAATGTCCAGTGATGGACAGTGTTGTCTGTAACGAGAGAACACTGTCTGGAGGCCAGCAGTTCACTGAGAGGCTCCGGACGCCAATGACCATAGATGTTGACGCGCCTAAAGTAAAAAAAAAACAACTAATGTTTACTTTAATTTTCCATTTTAAAACCCAGGACTCGAGGGATATAAGGTGAGATAAGAGAATACGGGTGGAATTGACAGGATCCATGTTCGGAGAGAGGATTGCGGTGTGATTAGCGAATGTGTAATCTAAGGTGTTCGGGTGATTGGGAATGGTCAGCTGTATATATTAAAAAGAAAAAAGGTATGAGATATTTCTTCCTTGAGAAACTACTGCTGGATAAATGGTGGAGAAAGAGATGCATTCACAACACAATCTAGAAACTCCACAATGTTCTCAATTGTAATTTTAATAAAATGTAACATTTCTTTATCTAACAAATTATTGATTGATTAAATTTCGTGAAAAATGAGCAAAACCTAAGCAAAAAAAAATGTGCAAGCAATAATATATGAGCAAAACAAGCTTCTTTTTTTTTTTTTTTAAACAAAATGTTTATTAATCGGAAGTAATGGGAAGTAAGGAAGTGATGGGGAACGAAATGTTAAAAAAGTAAACACTTCCTCCCTAAAGACTTACATGACTGATTAGTTAGTTTCTTACTCAGTTAAATTCACGGTGTACTAAAAATAATGATACTTAAAAACTAACTGAAGTTAAAGTAGTAGCAAACTACTAATTACAGATTAAAGTAGGCAGTAAAACTAGAAAGGAATGCATTTGTCATAGTTACTTCCAGCGTGGAGCGACATAAGTCAGACTAATGATCACTTGGGTGTGTCCTAATTTCTTAATTACTTGCCTTAGCTGGTCTATTTTTGAACAGAGCAAATTAAAACAAAATAAATAAACATCTGGTGTGAAACACTCACTTTTTTGTAATTATAGCAATATTCTAATTGATCAATATTGTTTCAACATTACTTCTAAATTGTCTTAGTGTTACATATAAATGTAAGTGGTGGGGATAATTAATATTTGTTAGCTTCTAGCGACAGTACGACCAGCAAGAATGGTAATGGCAGTTTCAAATTTAAATCTAACACACAGTTTGCTCAGAATCCACTTGAAAATCCACTTTTATAATCCACTATTAATTGCTCATTGGAATTTAAAAGATAAAATATAGAAATAAAAGTGATTTTACATAGATTATGCAGGCGATGATTATTCAGAGTTAATGGTTTCAGAAGCTTACTACTTCATGGTGTGTTTATCTGCTTTGGTTGTACAGCCAAACTCAAACAGGTAAGCACAGAAGTTAGACAGACTGTTGATATTCGGTTTAGTTATGAAATAGAATTGCATATGTTTGAAATTGATTTACTGAATTCAACAATTACAATTTTAAAACTTGATATATAATATATTTTCTTTCATTCCATTATGTTTCTTTCATTTTTTTTTTTTTTTTAATATAGTGATTTTGGGTGTGGCCGTGGTGGAGTATATTTTGAATATTATTATGGTTCATGGAAAAGATGAATTGATTATAAAATATTTCTATCGAAAATTCTATTTTCCACCACTTTATTGTAAGGTTGACTGTGAAAATCCAGGAATTTGAATAAGAAATTCGAGGTTATGGAATATGTTTATATGGGTAATGTTTGTGTGTGTGCTGTGTGTATGTTTGTATGGGGGAGTGAAAGAGATAATCCTTTTGGATTGAAGCAAGCGAATACGTCACAATGATTTTGGGCAAAAATTTCTTCAGCCAGTAAGTAAATCATACGTCATATTACTTTAATGATTTTTACTGGCACATATCATAAAGGAGAAACTATTGCGATCATGTCCAAATTCCCAAATTTATGAATTTTTTTTTCTCTTTTTCACTAGAAAATACCGGTTTTGAGTTCCTCTCAAAGTACGAATTGATAGTTACGTCAAAAAAAAGAAGAAATAAATCTGGTGTTATACGCACACGACTTTCTCTCACTCCTGTTAATACAATTATTATAAAAGAGCCAATTTTCTGTAAACTTCAAATTTTACTCAGATGTCCTAGCATCAATATAGAGGTGGGGGGGTGGGGGTGGCAAGGACCAGCCTACCAACCCAAGTAGATAGAGAAGTGAAGAGCGCCAATAACTAGAATTTAGTATATTTACAATTTAACGCTACAAATTCTGGAAAGCTATCTAAAATTAATTTCTTGTTTTTAAATATTCCAAAAAAAAAAGTGATCTGCTTAGCAATTAGCAATCCAAGTTTAAAGGAAATTGTTATAATGTTATTCGAGAAAATTAAAGAAAAAAACAAAAAAAAAACTCAAAAACCTATTCTGCAAACTTGTACTTCCGGTTAACTGTTTGCTTCTAATATTATATAGGTGGTAGTATTATATAGGTGTTATACGTTGAAATCAAGTAGTACTTTAGGGAAATGCTTAACATTACTTAGAGCTACCTCCCACAGAGGCTCTCTAAAGGCGCGTTCTCACGAGTCAAGTTTAGTTGTCCGATTATAGTTGATCAGCAAAAGCTGAATGCGACTTGAATCAGTTTCGGTTCATACGTTTCAACTGAAATCGATCAAACCGTTTCAATAACGACACGGAGCACTCTATAATTTGAAAGCAAACTGAGAGGCCAATTGGGCGATTCGGAGATACACACTTGTCAATACTTGAAAGATGGCGGGTTCAACTGAAAGATGCGTCATACTTGAACGATAAAGTTTGACTCGGTCAAACTTTTGTTGATCCACTAAAAACCTGATCAACTTTATTGAAAGAAAAGTTTCTCACTAGGTTTTTCATTCAACTTCTGTTGATCAACTAAAATCGGTCAACTAAACTTGACTCGTGAGAACGCGCCTTAAAAAAAACAACAACACATTTCCCGAGAAAACGTTTCATATAAAAGTCCCCTTGTAAATGTTTTATGGATGGTATACGAAGTTTAAAGAAAATTGTTTTGAGCCGTTATCGTGAAAATCGCCAAAAACTAAAAAAGAAAATAGAACATTTCAGTGAAGACGCACTTCCGGTTGATGGATTTTGCCCAAAATCTTCGTATTCTGATGCAGTGGTAGTGTTTGTTATGGAATAACAAGTTATGAGCTTTCTACGACTTTTCTTGTTTGAGATATTTTGTTAAAACACACACACACACACACACACACACACGCACTTTTTGGCTAAAAACATTTTTTTTATTCTCAAGGAACCTGAAAACATGTATTTTCGGTGAAAACTCAATTTCTAGCGTTTGGCACGATCACAATACTTCCTCTTACCAGGGAAGTAAGAAAAAGTAAAAATGGTGCAATTAGAAGTACAACATTATTGAATGAATGAACGTATAGTTTTACACTTTTTTTCTAAAACGGTAGTTATAGATTCTCTATAAAATTTACATGAAAATAACTATTTGAAACACTTTATTTGAAGTATTTTCCCATTTAAAGTCGTAATTTGTATTGAACAAATTATTATTGGTTGTTTTGAGTGTTGCATAACAGACTTTTTTTTTAATATAAAAAAGTACTTACTATTTATAGGTGAAGTAAATTACTTTTTTATATTTCTGTATGCACCTTTAGCGCTTGCCTTATATCCTAGTATATAACACGGTTAATAGGAATTTTTAACCATATATTTGAGAAAGACCTTTTGAAAATATCTCGA